>CM046031.1:10479550-10647913 GCA_025215565.1 Flaveria ramosissima | reverse complement strand
TGTTAAAATCTACGTTCAATCAAAAGAGTCATCGTTTTGCTTCAAAAGGTGTTTTCGATGTTTGCATGCATTAAAGTCTCAGTTTTTCACTATACGGTAGATTAGGGTTCCTAGGAAACTCGTACTTTGTGTCAAAGTGTCAAAATATTCGATTTTACAAAAACAGCATCCTTCAGTCGCACGATTGGTCCATTCGTACGATTGAACTCAATCGTATACTCCATTTGCACGATTGAACTCAATTGGATACTCCATTCGTACGACTGAACAACTCCAGGGTTTCCAATCATCTCGTTCATACGCACGACTGAATCCAATCGCACGATTGAATTCATTCACATCCTTCATTCGCCCGAGTGATCCATACTCATAGCCCATTCCCATGAGTGAAACTGTCCTATTCCAAAAGTACCAAGTTTAAAGCAATGGAAGATCAATTTGCTGCATTTACTGCCGGAAAGGACTCCCGCATCCAGAATCTTCTACTTCTGGAGAATGAGATTGGAAATCATAATAAACCGCCAAAGCTGTTAACGTTAGATGAATATCTACAGTGAAAACAGCGGTTTGAAATCTATTTAAATGGAGTTGACCCAAATCTTTGGACATCCATTGAGACGGGTTATACGGTACCATTCAGTGCTAATGGAGTGAAGTTGACTTTGGGAGGAATGAGTGAAGCTCAAAAGATTTTGTTCAATGCTTAAAAGAAAGTATATGCCTTGTTGACTCAGTCGATACCTAAGGGCATATTTCATCAGTTCTTTGAGAACAAGCAGGCTAAAAAGTTATGGGAGACATTGGAGAAGAGATATGATGGAAATGCAACTCTCAAAGCACTAAGGCTAAAGCTCTCAAAAAGGAATTTGATTATTTCTCCTCGATAAGGAATGAGAGCTTGGATGATATTATTGACAGATTCTATCATCTAATGAGTGAGTTACACACTCATGGTGTGACAACATCTATGGAAGATAAAGTTTCAAGCTTTGCTGATGGTTTGTCTGATAAATGGGATTCATTTGTGTCTAATCTGACACAAAACGACGTTCTAGCGACGTTAGACATAAATGATTTCATCTTGAAATTAAGGGAGGAAGAACTGCGAATGAAATACAAGTCAAAGAAAGGATCCTATGTTCATAATCCTTCTTTACAACTTAGTTCCGACTCCAGCTGTTTCAGGAGCACCGTTACAAACAGCGTTCGTGTCTAGTTTCTGCTCCTTCACAAAACACTGCTTCAAGAACCGAAACGTCAGGTTCATCTGGAACCCAATACATAGTTCCTGAGGCTAATACTACAAAGTTGAAGACTGAGAATCTCGGTAATGTCACAGTGGAAGTTGCTACGGAGCACATGGTTCTTCTAGCGACTGTTGTACAATCTTATGATGGTTTAAATGCCGGTAAGATTGGAAATTGTCATCTTGCAGATGAGGATTATGAGCAAGTTGATGAAAATGAGCTAGAAAGAATAGACATAATGTGGGCCTTGGCTAGTGCAGTCAGAAGAGCAAAGAAGTTTGTCAAAAAGACGGGGCAAAATCTAGTTGCCACTAAAGATACGACTTTTGGTTTTGACAAAACCAAAGTCACATATTTCAACTGTGGTGAAAAAGGGCATTTTAAACGTGAATGTGTAAAGCCCAAGAAAACTAGAAATGGAAACCCATTTCCTACATTCAACCGTCAAGACAAAGACAAGATCAGAACTACTTCTTCAAGTAAAGAGACAAAGGCTCGACTGCTCAAGGTGATGAAGGGCAAGACGTGTCCTTCCGCTTTGTCTTTCCTGGTGAATCAAATATTTCCTTTGTTGATGCACTAGATGATGGATCTGCTAGTGAAAGTGAGATCATAGCTGAGCAAGTGATGTCTGATACCGAAGAAGCTGTGAATGTTATAAATCACTTGGTTGAAGAAGAGCTCAGAGAAACAAACAGAGAATCTTCAGTCAACGAAGAGTCTGGTATAACTTTGATGGCTGATTCGTCTGATTCCTCACAGGTAAGTTCTAAAGACCAATTATTTGAACAACATGTTTGTACTGAATGTGACAAATTTAGGGAAAGCATTAATCTAAAATTTGCAAGGTTATTAGAACACAATGATAATTTAGTAAACGATTTACATCTCTGCATTGAAGCAAATCGTATTTTAAAACAAAATGAGTGCAGCTTCAAAGAAAAGATAGCACAGTTAGGGAAACAACTAAGGGAAACCGAGGTTGTTGCATTAAATCAATCAAATGACATCAAATTCTATCTAAATTCTTTGGAGGAAACTAAGAAAGCAAAAGTAGTTTTAGAAGTCGAAGTTGAATCTTTAAAGCAAAAACTGCATAGTTTGGCTAGTTTTTCTCACATAGTTCAAAACTTAGTGAAAAGACGAAACAATGGGGAAGGTCTGGGTTATAAAGTAGTTCTGCCACCACATGCAGTCCTTTTGAACATTAAATGTAGACCAATCAATAATAACCCAGTAAAGGATCATGTGGTGTCCACTTCTCTGATTAGTGATCCCAATTCTATGGGCAAATCTGTGAAAAATATCACTAAACAAAAGGAATCTACATTGAAATCAAAAGAGAAGATGCTTATTGAAAATTTGGATGATCAAATTGGAAAGATTAATTTAAGGTCAGGTTCACACATGTCTACTTCTGAACCAAATATGACTAATCCAGGTAACCAAAAACGTGTTACTCATCAAAGTCCAAATAAACTAATAGTTAAAGATGTTCAAAATGTTAAAAAAATTAATTTTGTTAAGGAAGATGAAACATCTAAAAGAGAACTGACAAAACCCAACCAGACACATCTCACACCCTTACCAAACTCAACACCATATAAAAATTTTCTCCAATTTGTAGAAGGGAGATCATGCTACAGTTGTGGAAAACGAGGACATAACTTCCCTAATTGTCCTTATTATCAGACGACCAAAAAGAAAATTGAACTTTATGATGTAAAACCAAGTTTTTCTAAAATGAGATCTGCAGGACCGGTGAAGGGTGTCAATTACAACACAACAACACAAAGAGGAGATTAACCAAACTTAATCAAACAGTAAACTGGATTAACCAATATGATACTAAAACACAAGTAATAAGAAAGAGAACAAACAAGAGATTTGGGTTTCAAGGATGCAGTATATTGCTTTCTCAAGTTCTATTACAAGTGTTACAAAGCATAAAGAAAATATACTAGAACATGGAATACTTATATACAACCTACAGCCGGCTATACTTACTTTGAAAGCCAGCTGGATACAATTGACTAGACACAACAAATTAATTGTAGAATCAAAAGGCATATCTGCCTTTTGACCTTGTGACTATGACATGCCATAGCTCACATCCTTATCTATTACAAAAAGGATAAAGTACATAAAGTAGAAAGTTACAGACTCAAGACCTCAATGTACAGTTACCAAAAGCATGGACCTTTTTCACCAACTCATGTAAGTTGGTGACTTTACAGAGATGCAGCGGAAAGGTGTCCAGCTTTATGGAACAGTACATCAGATAAACATGTTACTAAAAGTCTCGGAAGAAATCTGTCTTCATAGGATGAAGCTTCGGAAGACTTTGTCTCTGAGGCTTCGGAAGACTTCATATTTGGCTTCGGAAGATATTGGTCTTGGCTTCGGAAGATTTTACACTTAGAATATTTCTAGTGCATGGGTTAAAACTTCGAAGCAATTCTACTTCAGTTCTTTAGTGCATTGCTTGCAGAGAGACTTTGGATGTTTTGGTTTGCATCAGACTTAAAGGAATCCTTACAAACCCCCCTAGGCTGATGCTACCAAAACATTTAGAAGATCTTCAGATGTTAGTAGTCTTCAGCACAATCATGACCATACCCTTCTTCATTAGATGGTCAGGATCATTCAGACTTTCATAGTATCTTCTCATCTCAAGAGATCATGCAGAGGTAAGTTGATTATGTCTTGCCATGTATAGACATTCTCACACCTTGATCTCTGATTACATGCCATCTTTCTGGATTGGTAGAGAAGGTCCAGGATAAGATGGGTGTCTCAGCTGCAAGAAGAGCCACTTGTATTGGAGTTGATTGGGCTGCCTCTTCATGCACTTCCTCAGGTTGATCTGACTCAGCCTGAGGTGTAGAGGTAGATGATTTTGGCTTCTTCTTCTTAGACTTTGGTTTAGAAGCCATCCTCTTCTTCCTCTTAGATGACTTTAACTGAGAAGACTGGTCTGCAGCACCTTGTTGATCATCCTTGTCTTTCTCAGTTGGGTGTTCCTTCCTCACAGGTTCAGAAGGAGAGGGAGTTTGACCCTGCTGTGGATCAGAAGATGAAGCTTGCTGAGGCTCAGCAGGAGGTCCGGGTTGTGTTGTCTCAGGTTGTTCAACCTTAACCTCCACTTCAGGTGGGACTTGACTTGGAAGAGAGTGTAAGTCAATCAGTTCTCCACTCTTGATCTTCTGCTTGATTACCCTTATATGCTCATCCATTGTGGATAGAGACATAGGGCCAAGTCTCCTTCCGGAGAATCCATACAGCTTCAAGAAGCTCATCATCCTTTGTCTGTCAGCAGACTTCTTCATACTCTTTTGGATGATGGCTCTTGACTTTGCAGCTTCTCTCCCTTAGCTTTCTTCTTAGTTGTCTTTTTCTCTCCTTGACTAACTCAAGCTCAAGTTGTTTTAAGTACTCAAACTCAACAAAGTCATAGGACAAGGGAAGAAGTGCATCTGCCTGATAGAAGCCTGTGGCACTCAGGTAGTTGATCATTTTGATCCTATCTTCTTCTTTGTCTACCTGAGGTTCTTGTTGAACCACATCTTCTTGTACAGGGCTTTCTTGAACTGGGGAGAGAGTAGGAGCATGCTTGTGAGTCTTTTCTGTCTCTTCTCCTCTTTGAATTGGAGAAGTAACCTTGCATCCTCTTTTTCTTTCATCTCTCTTGACACTTCCATGTCAGCCAGTTCATTTAGTTGTTCTAAGGGGAGAGAAATGATTTCATCAATGTCATAGTTCCTGGTCTGCAGGTAAGTAATCCTGACTGCCCTTAACTCATCATCTTGAGTATTTGGTCTGGGGGCAGCCCTGATTGCAGCTTGCATAAAACCTGAAGACCCAGAGGAACTTTCTCCCTTAGCTTCCTCTTCCCTCTCTCTCTCTCTCTCCTCCTCAATTTCCTCAGGAGTCAAAATCCTTTTCCCTTTGTCACCCACAGACCTTTGTGACTCAGGGTGGATAGAGGTTTGGCCTTCATTGCTTGGTGTAGCATCCATGCTCTGGCCAGAGAGAGGCTGAGAAACCCTTCACCAGCAGGTGTCTCAGAGGGAATGTGGATCTCTGCAGTGCAGTTGATGATGATGAGACAGGGGTCTCAGGTTCTGCCACTGGGCCTTCAGTCAAGGTTTCCCCTATGAAACTAATCTTAGGGTCCACCTCAACATCCAGTTGACCGATGGCATTACCTGATTGCCTAAAGTCTCCCTCCTTCTTAAGAGCTAAACTCTGTGAAGAATAAGGGCTCCTTCTATCAGTAATCATACCTCCACCATGATGAGTTTGAAGTTCCTTGAGTGGGATTGACAACCCTTGGTATACATTCCTCAAAGAGACTCCTGATGATAGAGTCTATAGAGTCCACATTAATGTGAACTTGAGGAAGTTGCTGAGAATGCACAATTGCAAGTGAGGATGGTGAGTCCTCAATGTCTATTCTCTGTGAAAACTCCCAGGTTCTGTGGCTGCAATGACTTTCTCCCCTTCTTTTCTCCCCCTTTTGGTAGCATCACCCACTTGCATAGGTGAGCTGGAGGATAAATCAATCACATCCACAGGTTCTTGTGTTCCTGGTTGAGCTCTTCTTAAAGGTCTCCCGCTAGTTTTTTCCTTAAGATATGAAATCTCAAGTTGCTGATCATTGACCCTGTTGTGTAAGGTAGTCACCTGAGATTCAAGGTGACTAACCTTAGAGACTAAATAGGAGCATGTTTTTGACAGTTTTTGCACCTTTAGTCTCAGATTCCCCTCTTCTTCTTCATCAGAAGAATCATTGGGGGATGAGATGATTGGACCCAAAGTCCTCTCTCTCACCACCAGCTTGAGGTTCTTGGCTGCTGGTTTTCCTCTGCTCACTAGCAATCTCAGTTGAGATGTCAGTGGGCTGAGTTGCCATGGTTGAGGTCTTAATGATGTAATCACTTGCAGAAGTGAGAGCCTCTTCCATATGGACATCCTGAACAGGTTCAGAAGTGTCCACCTCAGTTATAGGTGACTGATGTGGGCTAGACTGAGGAGACTCAGGAGTACTCATCTCTCTTTGAGTAGGGGAAGAGAAGAGAGACTCATGGTACTCACTGAATCCTAAGTCTTCATCAGTATAGAAGGATAGGTTGGAATGGGTTGATTTAGATCTAAAGGCTGGGGATGGTAACTGTCCCCTGAAGGTTGTTCACTTGAGTGTTAGACTCAGAGTGAAGGCTTAAGGCTGTTGGGCTTGTGAGCTCATCAGGGTGAGCATGAGGAACCTCAGCCCTGATAGTTGAAGAGATGGGAGTGGTTTGCTCCTCAGGGGAAGTGGGAGCTCTAGTGTCCCTTCCTCCTGTAAAGGTGAGTATATGGGGACCTGCACAGACTCAATAGCTTGAGCAGGGGTTCGTTTGGATTTTCTTTGGTAGGTGAGGGTTACTTGAGGCCTTTTTAGTGGTAGAGAGATAGAAGGTGTGGGTTCAACACTAGCTTGTGTTGCTAGGTTGTCACCTTGAGCAATGAGCTCTAACATTTTGGGGACAAGGGCTGTTTCTACCCCTGAGAAGCCTACAGTTGGCTTCTTCATGATTTTAAAGATGTCGGGCTTCATCTGTCCCAATTTAAGAATATTATCTGTTTCCCTCAACTGTGAGCCCAGTTCACAGTTGAGAATGTGTTGAACATATCTAGGAAACATATAATACTCTAAGGAGTCCAAGTTAGCAAGTAAATTGGTATAGACAAATTGAGAGTACCTGAACTTGACCCCTTGAACCATTCCATGCACTATGAAGGAGAGATCCTCAGGAATCTGGTCCCACCCTCCATGCTTGTTTGACAAGCTGTGGATAACCACATGGAGTAGGTATTTCCACTGGGATGAGACCTTCCCTTTCCTGAAGGTCTTTACAGAGAAATCTCCCTCATAGCCCATCTGCTCAAAGGAATGATTGACAGCTTCCTTTGGAAGGACAACTCACCTTCTTCATCATCCAGCTGCAAATGAGTGTTGATGATGGCCGGAGTGATGAAGATTGTCCTCCCTTGCACTGTGGCAGACAGTGCCTTCTCCCCATCCATGATGACCTCTTGGCAGGTCTTCAAAATTCAAGCAGATGATCCTCATACAGAGTAGGATCAATGGTTAGGGAGGTGAAGTAATTTGATAGAGTTAAGAATTGGCAAATCTCTGAGAACTTTCATCTTCTCAGAGCTTAACAGAGCAACCTGGTTGTGTTGCCTGTGAAGTTGCATGGAGAAATCTGGGTTGTTTCTGCGGTTAAGGTTGGCCATTTGAGAAGCTTAAGGTTGAAGAAAGGTAAAAAGCAAAGGCGGTTTTGGGAATTAGGTTTGAGGAATAGTAGAATTGAAGAAGATATGGTGAGAAGAGGGGGAACCTTTGGTATTTATGTGAAAAGGGATTTGAACCAAAGTTAATGAAAGAGGATAAACTTTGAAATCCGAAAGTCGGTCCCACCTCTGAAAAAGTAGTTTACTTTTGCTCAAAAAGTAGTTTTCTTGGAATTCGAAAAGCTTCCGAAGGTAAATTATCTTCGGAAGTTTTAATGAAAAAGCTTCCGAAGCTAAAATGACTTCGGAAGATTTTCCTGAGAGTCTTGAAAATTTTGCTTCGGAGAGAAATAAACACTTGAATGCTTTGTATATAAAACAACAAAGCTTCCGAGAGTTAATTTTGCTTCGGAAGGAAAAAGTCCTTAAAAACAAATAAGTGTCTGAGACAAGTATTTAAGCTTCGGAAGATAGATTTAGACTTCTTCCGAAGGTAAAATTTCTTAGACAGTTATTTATTTTGAAGACATGATTTTCTTCCGAAGGTAAAAATATATCTTCCGAAGGATCAGAAAATTTTCAAGAATCTAAGGAAAGTCTTCAAAAAGGATTTGATATCCAAAGAAACATGAGCTTATGAAAGTGATGAACTAGACAACTTAGGACACACATATTTTAAGAATAATTAGAATTAGTTTTAAGAAAAGATCTACTCAAAGTTAATCATCCCAATAGCTGATATTAGATATTTAAATCTCTGTTCATCAAAAGCTTTTGTAAACAGATCAGCATATTGTTCATCTGTATGAACTTTGACTAGTTTAATTAATCCCTTTTCATAGTTATCTCTTATTAAATGATACCTGATATTGATGTGTTTGGTCCTTGAGTGCTGCACAAGGGTTCTCAGTGATAGAGATAGCACTATTGTTGTCTATGTGGATAGGAGTCTCCTTGAAGTTAATCCATAGTCTAGCATCTGATTTTGAATCCAAAGCACTTGAGCACAGCAACTTGCAGCAGCAATGTATTCAGCCTCAGCAGTTGATGCAGACACAAGATTGTTTCTTGCATTGCCATGAGACAACCCTTCCACCAAGGAATTGACATCCCCCAGATGTAGACTTTGCAGTCATGTTGCAACCACCATAATCACTATCTGTATAAGCATACAGATTGAAGTCAGGATTCTTTGGATACCATAAACCAAGTGTTGAAGCACCTTTGAGGTATCTTAAATCCTTTTGACAGTGATGAGGTGAGACATCTTAGGGTTGGCTTGATATCTTGCACAAATACATGTAGCAAACATGATATCAGGCCTGCTAGCTGTAAGATACATAAGAGACCCAATCATAGCCCTGTATAAATGTTCATCTACACACTCCCCCTCAAGATCAGGTCCAAGGGAGTGGTTTCTGGCTATGGGTGTCTTAGCAATCTTACAATCAGTCATGTTGAACCTCTTGAGTATGTCCTGAACATACTTTGACTGACTTATGAAGATGCCATCTTCAACTTGCTTCACTTGAATTCCCAGAAAGAAATTGAGTTCTCCCATTGCACTCATTTCAAATCTGTCTTTCATCAGCTTCTCAAAGTCTTTGCAGAGCTTTGGATTAGTTGAACCAAAGATGATGTCATCTACATACACTTGAACTAGCAATAAGTCATTTTCCTGTCCTTTGATGAAGAGAGTTCCATCTATAGTACCTCTCCTGTATCCATGTTTACAAAGATACTCAGACAATGTCTCATACCACTTCCTGGGTGCCTGATGCAGCCCATAAAGAGCTTTGTCAAGCTTGCAGACATAATCAGGATGATCAGGGTCTACAAAACCAGGTGGCTGTTTGACATACACCTCTTCATCAATCACTCCATACAGAAAACACTTCAAAGTTGAAAGACCTTGAAGTTCTTGGATGCAGCAAATGCCAGGAATATCCTAACAGCTTCTAATCTTGCTACAGGAGCAAAGACATCAGTGTAGTCAATCCCTTCTTCTTGTGTGTATCCTTGAACAACTAGTCTTGCCTTGTTCTTGATGATAATGCCTCTATCATCCTTCTTATTCCTAAACACCCATTTGGTTCCAATGGTAGTCTTCCCATGAGGAAGAGGACAAAGGTTCCAAACTTTTTGCCTTTTGAATTGAAGCAACTCTTGTTGCATAGCTTCAACCCAACTTCCATCCTTTAGAGCCTCATCAACTTTCTTTGGCTCTATCTGGGATAAGAAACAAGAGTGAAGACAACATTTGCTTCATGGGTTTGTCCTCTTGTTCTTACCCCTGTGACAACATCTCCAATGATGTTTGTGTGGGGGTGAGACTTGTGGATCCTAAGCTGAGGGATCACAGCAAGTTGCTGAGAAAGATCCAAATTTGAGAAATTTAGATCTGGCATAGATGATTCACCCTCCACATCACACACTTATCAAGATTACTTGATCCAATGAGTGTGTGACATCATTGATGTTGTCATCTATGGTGTGGTTATTAGCATCAAGGAATTCCTGATCACTTTCACCATCACCATTGTTGTCTTCCACAATTGAGGTATCTTTATCTGGTTGTGGAGCCTCTGAGCTGGAATTTGAAGGCACCCCAGATGTATCAGCTGAATTTGTCATTGTAGTGCTGATAGAAACCTCATTTGCTGAAGTAGTTCCAACTGGAGCTGAAGATGTATGAGTTGAAGGTCTTCCTAGCTCAAATCTTGGATCAGGATCACCTGTATTTAAATTTTCTGCAGATCCTGAAACATTCTCACAAGATTTGTTAAACAGTTGGTAACTAAATCAAGATCAAATAGCCAATCAGGACCAGAACCAGCCACACAGGGTGTGTGTTCATTGAAAGTCACATTGGCTGACTCCTCAACAATTCTAGTTCTGAGATTGTATACTCTATAAGCCTTAGCTTGGGAAGAGTATCCAATGAAGTGTCCATCATCTGATTTCTCAGCAAATTTGGCAATTTGATCTTTGGTATTCAAGATGGTGCAAGGACATCCAAATGACCTGAGAAAACCAATGAAAGGTTTTCTCTTGTGCCAAAGTTCATAAGGAGTCTTACCATGTGTCTTAACTACTAAAACTCTGTTTTGCACATAGCAAGCAGTATTTACTGCCTCTGCCCAGAAGGTGATGGGCAGTTTAGAGTCAGACAACATAGTTCTTGCAGCTTCAATTAGTGTCCTGTTTCTCCTCTCAGCAACACCATTTTGCTGAGGAGTCCTGGAGCACTATATTGTCTTGTAATACCTTTTTCATCACAAAATGTATCAAGGATTTGATTCTTGAATTCAGTCCCTTGATCACATCTTATGGTTTTGACCTTGTGATCACTTTGATTCTCAATTTTTAAGATGAAATTCTTCAGAATCTCAGGGGTTCATCCTTAGTTCTAAGAAAGAAACCCAAGTGAATCTTGTAAAATCATCTGTGATCACCAAACAATAAGAGGTCCTTCCTAGACTCATTACACTGGTGGGGCCAAAGAGATCCATATGTAATAAGTGTAGGGGAGTAGTGATGGAGTTCTTCTTTCTTAGGCTTGTGAGATACCTTATGTTTCTTTCCCTTTCAGGCATGCAACACAATGATCATCACTTGTAAACTCTTTCTTTGGCATTCCAGTTACCAAATCATGTTTAATTAGTTTATTCATGTTCTTAAAGTTTACATGGCACATTCTTTTATGCCATAGGAAAGACTCATCACTATTTGCTTTAGATAGAAAGCATGAAACTTCTCCAGAGGGAGATGTTTCTTGCAATCCATCTTGTACATGTTCCCTTTCCTGGGGGCTCTAAGCAGGATGTGCTACTCATGAGAATACCATTCCAGGCTTGAGAACAATGCACTCATGCTCATAAAGAGCATGTTATGACTCTGATCACAAAATTAGGATACACTCAGAAGATTGTACCCAAGCTCCTTGACAAAGTTTACCTTTTCAATGCTGAGCTTACCATTTGTGACCTTGCCCCTTCCAGAAATGTAACCACCTTCATCTCCTCCAAAAGCAACTGGTCCTCCATCAATCCTCTCAAAGTTATGGAGTAGCGACCTATTGCCTGTCATGTGCCTGGAACAGCCACTATCAATGATCCAGACATTCTTTTTGTCTTGAGCTGTTCCTGCACAAAGAAAATGATTAGTTACATTTGGAAACCAAGCCTTACTTGTCTTGGGCTCACTAAGTATATAGAAGGTAATGCAACAGTAATAGATCCTATGGTTGTGCTAGAAGGATCTTGAGCTGTTGTTGATGGAGAAACTTCAGTCACTTGGTCTTTCTTAGACTTCCACACCACCTTTGGAGTCTTGGACTTGACCTTCAAACCTCAGAAGCGTTTGGGACTTCGGAAGTTTTGATGACTGAACCTTCGGAAGATTCTACAGTCACTGCAGGCAGACTTTAGTGCTTCGGAAGAATCCTTTCTTCCGAGACCAACTTTTCTTCCGAAGTAATTTTCCATTTGCCTTCTTCTTTGATTTGGAGCTTCCGAAGGAAACAGACTTTCCTTCCGAAGCTTGAATCTTCTTGAAACTCTTTGAAGTCTTTGTCTTGGTCATATGGACAGTACTTTTAGGATTGTATGGACAATCCTTAGCAATGTGAGAGGTACTTTCACACATGACACACAACATTTTCTTCTTCACAAGAGTCTCTTTATGAGAGCAAGATTGTCTTTGGTCACATCCCTTCTCCACCCTCATCTTTGTAGATGCTGAGACAGTTCTTTTGGGCTGTGAACTGTTCTTGGAGTTTGATGGTCCAGGCTGTGCAGCAGTGGTACACAGCAGATCAGTCTTCTTCTTGGTACTGAGATGATTTGAACAAGAACCAGAACTCTTAGCTGAAGAGTTTTGGTTGATGTCTTCAGTCTTTACTACTTCAAACCCTGCAGAGATAAAAACTTGTTTCTGCTTAGAGTCAAAAGTAGCCTTGATCTCTTGAGCCTTCTTTGCTTTTCTTTTGCTCTTCCTGATCAAGTTCTTTCTCATTGACTTGGTCATCACAGTAGTCTTCTTCTCCTCAGAAGGATAGTGGCCCTTTTTAGAATCCTCCTCTTCACTCTTCTCAGAGGAATTCTTCACTATCTCTTCTTCATCCTCTTCACTTATAGGATTATGAGAGGAAGCTCATCTTCACAAGTTCCACACCTAGGAGATCTTACAGACAAGATTATGTGGAGGAGCTATCTCATTGGATCCCAGTCCCTGTCTATTGATAACACACACCTTGTTGTGCAGGATGAGGATATCATGTTCTTGAAGGTCTCTTCTTCAAGAACACTCTTTTCTGCCTTGGCTTTGCTGATCACAAGCTCAGCCTGGCACTCAGTCAGCTTGGTTATGAGATCTTGGATTGAGTCCTAAAATCTGTATGCTCATGTTTTAGAACTGAAATGGTTTTCTCTAAGTCCTCTATCTTTAGTTTATAATCATTTTCAGACTTTCTAAAATCAGATTTTAAAATGTTTAAAGACTCAAGATCAGATCTCATTTCCAAGTTATAGGACCTGTATCTGTTAACTTTAGCAATGCATTCAGGAGTACAGAGATGTTCCAATACCTTGGCTTCATCATGATCTGCCATTAGTGCTTGGTTGGTGGAGAAGCATCTTCCACCTGAAAGCTCCAGTCAAGGCCTCCTTCTTCAATAGCAACAACACTTGTTGCTTTGGCTTCTCATTCTGAGGGGCTTTGTCAGTGTAGTTTGGTCTGGTTTGTGCTTGGCCACCATTTGTTTTAGGTGCCTTACACTCTCTAGCAAATGGCCCATCAAGTTACAGTTGTAACACTTGACTTTGCTTTTATCCAAGCCAAACTTTCCTTGGTTGCATTGCTTGGAAACCTCCTTCCAGTTCTCTTGTAGAACTTCTTGGCTCTATGAGTGAGAAGAGCCATCTGCTGAACTATTTCCATATATTCCAGGTCATCTGGATGGATACAATCCAGGTCTTCAAGAGTGAAAAGAGAGTTGCCACAAATTTCATCAGAAGACACAAAGGCTTGAGAAGAGCTTGTCTCTTGGAATGGGCTTCCTTGAGTGTTTCTTCCTGGGTGTCTCTGGGAAGGTGATGAAAGGACCCTTTGGTGAGTTGTCAGGGTAGCATATGAGATGATGTTGGGGTTCTATGCTATCCCTTTCAACCACATGCAGGGCTGAACCCAATTGATTGTTGGAGTTGCCAGATGAACCTTGCATGTTCATCTCCATCTGGTATCCACTGAGAATCCCATATAACTCTGTCAGAGTAAGAGTTTTGAGATTTTCAGTCCTCTTGATCACCACACAATAGTGTGTCCATTGCCTAGAAAGTGAGGACATGAACTTCCTTACAATGTCTCTGTTTTCAAGAGGAACTCCTCCATCCACAAGGGTATCCACTATCTCAACATACCTAAAGTATTGCTGAGTCATGGTTTCACCTGTTTTGAAGGTGAAGTTTTCAAACTGCTGCTTCAAGAGATCCTTCTTGTTCTCCTTGGCTTCAGAGGAGCCTTCATACATCAGTTTTAGTGCATCCCACACTGTTTAGCTGTTTTACACTTCTTGAAACCTCTATACACAGAGTTTGGAAGGGTAGTTTGAAGAGCAGTCATGGCTTTTCTATCAATCTCTACTCTCTTCCTATCTTCATCAGAGTAGTTAGCCACATCTTTGGGATCATACCAGCACCAGTAGCAGAAGGAGTGCTGGGTATGAAAGGTCCATTTTCAACAGATTCCCACATTCTTGAGTCTAGAGACCTGATGAAACCTTCCATTCTCATACACCAGGTATCAAAGTCATCAAGAGTGATCAGTGGGGACTTGTTCATGGTTCCAGTTTCCATATCAGTCTTTGAAATGGATGCCATTTTGAAAGTTTAGTATTTGTGTGTGTGTGAGGGATCTTAAGATGGTGAGATCTTATATCAAGAGCCTGAAATGCTCTGATACCAATTGCAGGACCGGTGAAGGGCTTGACAATTACAACACAACAACACAAGGAGGAGATTAACCAAACTTGATCAAACAGTAAACTGGATTCACCACAATAATGATACTAAGAACACAAGTAACAAGTAAGAGACAGAACAAGAGAGTTGGGTTTCAAGGATGCAGTATATTGCTTTCTCAAGTTCTATTACAAGTGTTACAAAGCATAAAGAAAGATACTAGAACATGGAATACTTATACTACAACCTACAGCCGGCTATACTTTGAAAGCCAGCTGGATACAATTGACTAGACACAAACAAAATCAATTGTAGAATCAAAAGGCATATCTGCCTTTTGACCTTGTGACTATGACATGCCATAGCTCACATCCTTATCTATTACAAAAAGGATAAAGTACATAAAGTAGAAAGTTACAGACTCAAGACCTCAATGTACAGTTACCAAAAGCAAGGACCTTTTCACCAACTCATGTAAGTTGGTGACTTTACAGAGATGCAGCGGAAAGGTGTCCAGCTTTATGGAACAGTTCATCAGATAAAGCATGTTACTAAAAGTCTTCGGAAGAAATCTGTCTTCATAAGATGAAGCTTCGGAAGACTTTGTCTCTGAGGCTTCGGAAGACTTCATATTTGGCTTCGGAAGATATTGGTCTTGGCTTCGGAAGATTTTACACTTAGAATATTTCTAGTGCATGGTGTAAAACTTCCGAAGCAATTCTACTTCAGTTCTTTAGTGCATTGCTTGCAGAGAGATTTTGGATGTTTTGGTTTGCATCAGACTTAAAGGAATCTTTACAGGGTGTAATTAGAAATGATGAATTATTTTGATAAAATTAGTAATTTTTTACTACCCCTACTTTCTACTAAATCATCATAAAATGATCTGCTTTTTATATTATGTTTAATATATAAGTGAAATAAATGTGAAAGTTACATAAAGTTATTTATATTTGTTTACATACAATAAAACGTATTCGTAATAAAACAATGTATCAAAATAATATTTTAGTTTCATTTACTTTGCATGCATTTACTTTTTCTTTTTTACAAAACACTCCTAACACATTACTGAATATAACTTTTGGTTTAGTAAAGTAAAATTTATTTGTGTGTTACTACTCTGGTTTAGTTTAATTTTAATAATACTTGATCAAATCAATGCAACATCTTCATGGGTCGAAAGATAAATAATTATAATCTAAAGAGGTCCACTTTTTCTTATACTTAAAACAAGTAATACATTTATAAAAGAAATTGAAGCCACTGGCAAGTCGGTCACAATTATTAAATGAATTTTTTTAAAGGTTATTGAATGTAATAATATAAAAGACTAAGGTTATGATCATATTAACTTTGATTAAATTTATAACTTGTTAGACCACGATTTAAATTGATTTAAAGAACAAAAACATTAATGGATTGGAATTAGAGAACCACAACATTAATAGTAGTTACTGCAATATTTTTAAAGTGATGGGTGAGTAATACATACATTGTAACATTTTAAATAAGATGTTATTAACTGCATTATTTAATTACTATAGTTTTTTCAACTTAATAGCAATATTTCAACAACGAGTTTTTTACCAAAACAATGTAGTTAAAAATTTCATTTATCAAAATGAAAATGGTGTAGTTTAAAAAATATTGATGAAAATGATGTTTTTTTATAACTTTTTTTTGTTTCTCTCTCATGTGCTCATTGGATATTTTAAAAAAACATGTTTTAATGATTTTTTTAAATGTCTACAAATGTTGCCAAATAGGGCTTTTATTTAGTTGTCCAGAATTTATATTCAATTTCTCTCTGTATCTATTATAATTAATTGATAGTTAATATATGAATTCTTTTATTTAATTTATTTTTGTTTTTGATTACTTTCTTAATACTAATGTTAATTTATATTATTGAAAAAGATATTGACATACGTATTTTCAAGTAGGGGTGTGCATGGTCGGTTTGGTTCGGTTCTAGTATAAAACCGAAACCAAAAACCGATATTTCGATTTCTAGGTTTCCAAAACCATTCGGTTTCGGTTTTTTCGGTTTTGGTTTTCGGTTTTCACTTCGGTTTCGCTTTTTTTTCCGGTTTTACCGTTTGAGCTTCAAGTTTCGAAAGAAATAAGTATTTTAAAGTAATGAATTTAAACTAAAAACTTTGCCCTTACATAATTGTGTTGATGTTTAAGTATAATCTATATATTCTTACAAATTAGTTGACAATAAAATTCAATTCAATCCATAAAATATAAGAACATAAATTTCAATAAAACATTTTAATCTATTAATTCAAACAAAATAACTTTAAGAATATTTTTGAAACCTAAATATTCATCCTATTAGATAACATAAGTTAAATAAGTCACTAATAGGCTATTAATGTTTATAAGTGTATGATTACACCTCTAAATATACAAGTTTGGTCGTATGATTTCGGTTCGGTTTTTGTTACAAGCAAAACCAAAATCGAACCGAAAAATTCGGTTTCTAAAAATCGCTAAACCAAACCATTGGTTTCTTAACGGTTTGGTTATTTTGGTTCGGTTGCATCGGTAAATTTGGTTGCTGTTTGGTTATTTTGATTTCTTGTACACCCTATTTTCGAGTGGAAGTGTAAACAGCTAAACAAAAAGAACATTGTGTTTTTTAAAACCACAATCATAAAATCAAAACTTTTCTGGTTTAAGACTACAATTAAATATTCAATGAATCATTTTATTAAAATATCTTGAAAGAAACTTTTATTTTTCAGAAAGTTAAAATAGTTATTTAAATAACATTTCAAAATTTTTAAAGAAATCATTTATTAAAGACTTAAAAAACATGTAAAAAATATTTTAGAAAATATCCAATAGAATAGGAGAGAGAAACAATAATTTTAAAACCATAATATTTTAGTAAATATTTTTCTAACTACACTACTTTGGTAAATAATTTTTCAACTTACATCTTTTTGAAATAACTCTTTCAACGGCACCCATTTAAAATGAATTCATTCAGTTTAGCAAAATCCCTGCTTTTATATTAGTGCAAATAAATTTTTATGATAACAGAAGTACAATTTGTTCTAATAGATATCTTTGAGAGATTATTAATAATAAATTTTCATAGTGAAAACATAGTTTGGAAAAATAGAAAAATAAAATATTAAGTTTTTAAAAACTTATTACATTATTTTTTTCCCATTGAATAAAGAACCTAATTTGACAAGAGAATAAAATAAGTTAAGTGAAAATCATTTTTAAAAACTCTTGCAGAACATTATTATTCTTTTTCTTCTAAAGAAAGTCTTGATGTTAATGATGTATAAGCAAGGCTTTTAGTTAGATTGGTTATTAACTACTGAGTAATAATAAATGAATGTTGTTCAAAAAATAATGATAATAAATAAACTATTAAAGAGTTTAAATGCGTAGGACCGTTTAAAGGTGGTCACATACAACACAATAACACAATAAGGAGAGTTTTTTAGAACACTTAACAGATCAAATAGAAAACTGATAATTTATATGTAAGATACTAAGAACACAAGTAAGTATGAGACAGAACAAGATTGCAAACAACACAAGTGTATGGTTTTCAAGAATGCTATATATTGCTCTCAAGTTTTTGTACAAGTATTACAAAGCATAGAAAGAATGTTACAAGTACTTGAGATACTTTATACTACATCCTACAGCCGGCCATACTTTGAAGGCCAGCTGATACATAAGACTAGACAACCACAAAATCAAATGTGGAGTCAAAAGGCAGATTTACCTTTTGACTAGTGATTATGACATGCCATAGCTCACATCCTAATATACTACAAAAAAAATAAAAGTACATAAAGTAGAAAGCTCAGACTCAAGACCTCAATGTAGAGTTACAAAAAACATGGACCTTTTCACCAACTCATGTAAGTTGGTGACTGAACAGAGTTGTAGCGGAAAGGTGGTCCAGTTTTATGGTAAAGTACATCAGATAAAAGCATGTATCTAAAAGTCTTCAGAAGAAATCTGTCTTCACTCTTTGGCTTCAGAAGACTTATCTTTGAAGCTTCGGAAGACTTCACTTTTGGCTTCAGAAGATGTTGGTCTTGGCTTCGGAAGATTTTACACTTAGAATATTTTCTAGTGCATTGTGTAAAACTTTCGAACTTCTACTTCTGTACTTCAGTGCATGCATGCAGAAAGACTTTGGATGTTTTGGCTGCATCAGACTTATAGGAATCCTTACAAACTCCCGCTAGGCTGATGCTACCAAAACATTTGGAGACCTTTTGTAGATACATGTGTACCTAGTTTAGAAACTTAATGTAAATGTCTATCATGTCTTAAATATATGTAATGAATGGGTATGAATGAAATACAATATGTGGTTGATGTTTAAAATGTTAAATATTTCATTGTTTAGTGTGTGATAACGTATAGTGAACTAACTATATAGGTTTGTGGTTGTTTACATAGGTCTTAGTCAAGAATGGTTAAGAAATATGTTTAAACTTAATCGTATGAAGTATTCATGCGAATGGACCATGCTAATAGACCATACGCATGAACACTTCATGCTAATGGACCAATCGCACGACTGAACCAGGAGACTGGATCAGTCGCACGATTGTGACAGGACATTGACTCAGTTGCACGACTGAACATTCAGTCGTGCGGATGGATCAACCGCATGATTCAGTCGCACGACTGAACCATGCTAATGGTTCAGTCGTACGAATGGAAAACCCTAACCTATAAATACCACTTAATTCGTGGAAAAAGGTGACAATTCGAATACCTACGCACCTGATCGTGCCCTAGCTGTCCAGAGACTCAAGAACACCTGTTCCAAGTTCATAGATCGCTGTTAATCATCTTGCAATCGTTCTTAACGTTTTGATTCATTCTTAGATCGTTTATACTTGCGTTCTCACTGATTGGATCACCAATCAAATAGGATTCCGCATAATTTGGTTTGGTATACACGTAAATCAGTTAGTACTCTCCTACCTAAACGGTCCTAACAAGTGGTATCAGAGCTTTGGCTCTTGATTTGCGTGTGATTCAATCGATTTTGATATAAAAATCGCGTTTTTCACTAAAAAACTCAATTTTTGTGTCAAACAGTGTTTTCGACGTCTCCAGGTCAAAACTTAAATTTTTTTGGTGTATACAATTAGGGTTCGTGAGAAATTCATGTTTTTGCGTCTAAGTGTTCAAAACCTTTGTTTTTGCAAAAACAGCAGCCTTCAGTCGCACGATTGACTCAATCGCACGACTGAACCCATTCGCACCTCCCATACGCACGATTGAACTTAGTCGCCTTGTTCATTCGTACGACTGAACCAGCTTCATTCGCATAGACTCCAACTGCACTCTCCTTACGCACGACTGAATCCAATCGCACGATTGAATTCATCCGCACTCTTCATTTGCACGATTGACTCATTCGCATAAGTTCAATCGCACGAGTGGTCCATTCGCACAAGTGAAGTAGTTGATCTCAAAAGTTTAAAGTTAACGAGATGGAAGAAAAATACTCAACGTTCACTATAGGTAGAGACACACGGATCCAGAACCTCTTACTTCTGGAGAATGAGACTGGGGATCATAATAAACCACCTAAGCTTATAATGTTAGACGATTACCCACAGTGGAAGCAACGTTTCGAGATCTACCTCAATGGAGTTGATCCCAACCTTTGGGAATCAATTGAAACAAGATATGACATGCCGGTTGGTGTAGATGGGGTAAAATTGACCTTGGGAGGGATGACTGACAGCCAGAAGACGAAATATAATGCAGAGAAGAAGGTTTATGTCCTGTTAACTCAGTCTATTCCAAAGGATATATTTCATCAATTTTCTGAGAATATACAAGCAAAGAAACTTTGGATAGCCTTGGAAAAACGCTATGACGGAAATGCTTCATTAAAAGCTCTTAAGGCAAAAGCTTTAAAGAAGGAGTTTGACAACTTCTCTTTAATGGGTAAAGAAAGTCTGGATGATGTAATCAACAGGTTCTATCATCTCATGAGTGAGCTGCATATTCATGGAGTTACAACGTCAATGGAAGACAAGGTATCCAGCTTGGCAGATGGCTTACCAGAGAAATGGGATTCGTTTGTATCTAATTTGAGACAAAACAATATATTGGGAAAATTAGATATAAACAACTTCATCCTGAAATTGAGAGAGGAGGAACTTAGGATGAAATACAGGTTGCAGAAAGGAACATATGACCAAATCCTTCACTTTACAACGCCTCTTCCACAACAACCAGTTCAGGAGCACCCCTTCAGACTGTATTTGTTTCAAGTTCATCTGCTCCTTCACCAACCATAGCTTCAGGGTCTGACACGTCTGGATCATCAAGTACCCATTATATTGCACCTGAGGCTAATTCTACCAAGTTAAAGACCGAGAATCTCGGGAATATCACTGTGGAGGTGGCTAAAGAACATATGGATCTATTGGCAGCTGTTGTTCACTCGTATGCCGGTTTGGTTGTAGGAAAGATTGGTAGCTGCCATCTAGCAGATGAAGATTACCAACAGATAGACGAGAACGAGCTTGAAAGAATGGACATAATGTGGGCATTGGCAAGTGCTGTGCAGAGAGCTAAAAAGTTTGTTAAGAAGACGGGACAATATTTGATAGCCACTAAAGACACTACTTTTGGTTTCGATAAGTCCAAAGTTACTGTTTCAACTGTGGAGAGAAGGGTCACTTTAAACGTGAGTGTGTAAAGCCCAAGAAGACAGGCAACGGCAACCCGTTCTCGACTTTAAACCGTCAGGACAAACCAACAGGTGGAGCTACCTCGTCTAGTACAGAGACAAAGGCTTTGACTGCTCAAGGTGACGAAGGACAAGATTGGACCTTCAAATTTGTGTCTCCGGGAGAATCTAACATTGCAAATGTCGAGGTGTTGGATGACGATACTGAAAGTGAAGCTGATATCACGGTCGAACTAGCAATGTCAGAAACTGAAGATACTGCGAAAGTGGTGAAACCCCTGATTGAAGAAGATACCAAAATGACATGTTCAGAATCTCCAGCAGCTGAAGAGTCAACCTCTGCATGGTGGCGGATTCAACTGAATCTTCTTCACAGTATACTAAAGACCAAGTGTTTGACAATCATGCTTGTTATGAATGTAATAAATTTAGAAAAAGCATAGATTTGAAATTTTCTAGGTTATTAGATCACAACGATAGCTTAGTAAAGGACTTGCAACTGTGCACAGAAGCAAATCGCATTTTAAAACTAAATGAGCACAGTTACAAAGAGAAAATAGAACTGTTAAATAAACAACTTAGGGAAACCGAAGTTGTGGCTTTTAACCAAGAAATGACATTAAGTTCTATTTAAACTCCCTTGAAGAAACTAAAAGAAAAAAGCAGTTTTGGAAGTCAAAGTAAATTCATTAAAACAAAACTACATAGTTGGACTAGTTCTTCTCACATAGTTAAGAACTTAGTGAAAGAACGAAATAACGGGGAGGGATTAGGTTACAAAGTGGTTCCACCACCACATGAGATCTTGTTAAATACTAAATGTCGACCAGTAAATAAAATCCTATTAAGGATCATGTGGTGACCACTCCTCTAGTTAGTGATCCAGATTCACGTGTCAAACGGTGGAATCTGTCACTAAACTGAAGGAGGACACTTTGAAATCTAAGGGTAAAATGCCTATCGTTAATTTGGATGAGCAATTTGAGAAGTTTAAGGTAAAGTCAGGTTCAACAACGTCTAATAATGAACCCAAAAAGACCAAACAAGTTAACCAATCACGTGCTTCATGTCTAAGTCCAAATAAACAAAAAAGGTAAAGATGTTAAAAAGGTTCAAACAATTAATCTTGTTAAAGATAAAACATCTAAACAAGAAGTGACAAAACCCAACAAGCCCAAAGTCACACCGGTCTCACACACTTCCCCACAAAGACGTCTTTCCCAACATGTTGAAGGTCGATCGTGCTACAATTGTGGAAAGAGAGGACACATTGCTTCTAATCGTCATCAGTATCAGACACCAAGAAAGAAAGTTGAACTTTATGATACTAAACAGATTTCTTCTAAAAGAAGTTCTATTACTCCACCTAAAAGAAATAATGAAACTAAAGTTCAAACCATAAGCCAGTCGTCTGTTTATCACAAACAGGCCTTGCACAAAACTGGCATGTGGAAAGAAAAATCAAATCAAATGTCTGATACTGAGAGCAGTAAGAAGAATGATATGCCCTCGCCCTCAAATGGACAGTGGGTTGAATTATGATGTGTGATTCCTCTGGGTTACCCAAGCCAGTTAAGGCTTGGGTCCCACACCTTCACTAATCATTTCCTTTGAATGTGCAGGGTGTTCGTTATAGTGCTATCACAAACACTTGGATTATGGATAGTGGAGCATCCAGGCACATGACCGCGAACCTGTCTCTCCTCTCAAACGTCAAACAGATTAAAGGAGGACATGTTTCTTTTGCTGGAAATAAAGGAGGTTACATCACTGAACAGGGAGAAGTGGAAAATCAGAAAGTTAAGTTTGACAAGGTCAACTATGTTCAGCAACTACAAAATAACTTACTTTCTGTATCACAGATTTGTGACAAAAGTTTCAAGGTTGTTTTTGACAACAAGAAGTGCTACGTGTTGAAGAAGGAGTACATTATTCCGGAGGACCAAATTTTAATGTCAGCTTCAAGGTATAATGACTTATACGTCTTGGATCTATCAAAGGTCTCCACAACCGATCATCAAGTCCAATGCTTCTTATTAAAGGAACTGAAGGAATCCATCTCCTGGCATAGGAGAATGAGACACATAAATCCAAGGAAGATGAATCATCTCATTCAGAATGATTTGGTCAATGGAGTTAATGTCAAAAACTTTCAACTTCCGGATTTCTGTGTGGCGTGTAAGAAAGGGAAACAGACCAAGAAGTCTCACAAGGCAAAATTTCATCAACTCTATTGAATTGCCTCTCGAACTTCTACATATGGATCTGTTTGGTCCTGTGAGCACAAAGAGCATCGCTGGAGATCTGTATTGTTATGTAGTCACCGATGACTATTCCAGATTCTCTTGGGTAATGTTTCTGAAATCCAAATCAGAAACATTTGATTCGTTCAAACAACTTGTGACCACATTGGAATCTCTATACAAGTTAAAGGTACGTCAGATTCGCTCAGACAACGGTACAGAATTCAAGAATCAGTGGATGGAGGCATTCTGCAAAGAAAAGGAATTGTACATCAGTTCACATCTGCCTACACTCCACAGATGAACGGAGTTGCTGAACGGAAGAACAGAAGCTTGATAGAGACAGCCAGGACGATGCTAGCAGACTCGAAACTGCCTATCCAATTCTGGAACGAGGCAGTAGCAAATGCATGTTACACTCTGAATCGAGTCTTGGTGGTTAAACAACATGGTAAAACGTGTTACGAGTTGCTCCAACGACGTAAACCTAATCTGCAGTATCTTGAACCGTTTGGCGCACCATGTACACTGCTGAAGAAACATCAGTCAGGAAAGTTCAGTGAAAAGGCTGAAGAAGGTATTTTTCTAGGATACAACATACCGAATAAAAGGGTTTACAACAACTCATCGGGTCAAGTAGAAGTGTGGTGCAACGTCGATGTTCAGAGATTCACCACCCCCCGCAGGAAAAGGACCCGCCTTCTTTTTCGATTATGATGGATTCTTCAAGTCCTTCAACATTACTCTCACTGCTTCTGATGATGAGCTTTTGATAAAGATGATGTATGATGTCTTAAACACACCGCCCATAGACTCGACAATATCCGGGTCACAAGGTCAGTCTTCTAGTAACTCAGGAGGAGCACTGGAGGTAAGTGACTCCTCTTCTGATGATGAAGAAGTGGAAAACATTCAGGTGGATTAGGAGGCATAGGTTCCTTCTACTTCAAGTACACAAGCATCAGATGTAGATGCCTCTGCCACTTCGGAACCCCATACTCCCACTGCCTCAGATACTGAACCTGCGGTTCACAATCTGGATAATGAGGTAGTTGTACCCACCACTCTTGGATCTCGACTAAATGTTTATCATCCTCTGGACAATGTCATAGGGGATGTACAATCGGGAGTACAGACAAGAAATTAGCTCTACTCAGCTGATTATGCCTCCGTCATGGAAAAAGGTTACCTTCACGACGGTGCTTATCGATGTTTTGTGTCTCAATTTGAGCCAAAATATGTAAGTGACGCCTTAAATGATGAGGCTTGGGTGAGCGCCATGCAAGAAGAACTTCTTCAATTCAAGAAGTTAGGAGTGTGGACTCTGGTGGATAAACATAAAGGTGCTAAGGTCATTGGCACTAAATGGGTTTTGAAATGCAAGAAGAATGACCAACGGGTCATTATTAGAAACAAGGCTCGACTAGTAGTTCAAGGATTTCTACAAGTCGAGGGAATTGATTACAACGAAGTGTTTGAACCTGTGGCAAGAATGGAAGCCATCCGTATCTTCTTGCCTACGCATCGTATATGAAGATTAAAGTCTATCAACTTGATGTGAAGAGTGCATTCCTTCATGGTGAAATCCGAGAGACAGTGTATGTCAGTCAACCCGAGGGATTTGAGGATCCGATATCATCGTGACAAGGTGTACAAGCTAGACAAGGCTCTATACGGGCTTCATCAAGCCCCCAGAGCATGGTATGAAAAACTCTCGACTCATCTTGTGAAACACGGATTTCGCAGAGGAGTGATTGACTGTACACTGTTCATCAAAGAAAAGGATGGTGACTTACTGCTCATACAGATTTATTTTAATGACATAATCTTCGGTTCCAAAAACAAAGATCTATGTGAAGAATTTGAAGCAGTAATGAAAGCTGAGTTTGAGATGAGTGCCATTTTCTCGGGTTACAGGTGGATCAGACACCAAAGGGAATATTTCTACATCAGACCAAGTATGTAGATGATATCCTAAGTCGGTTCATATGGAGAACGCTTCGGCAGCTGGAACTCCACTTGCTACAAACCATGATGTGGCACCCGACGAAAATGGTGATCTGGTGGATGCCACCATGTACCGAGGAATGATCGGATCACTCATGTACCTCACTGCCTCACGACCTGATATCATGTACGCGATGTGTCTCTGCTCCAGATTTGGCGAAACCGAAGGTCAACCATCTCATAGGCGTCAAAAGGATATTTTGTTATCTGAAGGGTACACCAACACTTGGGTTGTGGTATCCTCATGACGATGACTTGGTTGTGTATCCTCATGACGATGACTCTGAAGGGTACACCAACACTTGGGTTGTGGATGTCAATTCTTTGGGAGAAGATTAGTCATATGACAGTGTAAGAAGCAGACATTGGTTGCTCTGTCAACTTGTGAAGCTGAATACATTGCTGCTGCAAGCTGCTATTCACAAATCATCTGGATTCAACAGCAAATGCGGGACTACGGTTTGAAATTCTCTAACACTCCTATATTTGTTGATAATTTTTCTGCTATAGCCGTAACTAAAAATCCGGTCCAACATCCTAAGACCAAACACATCGGAATTAAATATCACTTTATACGTGATTGTTTTGAAAAGAATTAATCAATGTTGTTAAAATTAATACGGACTTATTAATACGGACTTTCAATGCGCTGACCTCTACACAAAAGCATTTGATAAACCAAGATTTTTATATATGTTAGAGTTCAACGGGGTGAAAAAAAAAGTGATGTGATCACAGTGGATGAAAGTGCTTAGTCCGACAATGTTTTTTTTATTTTCTTTTATTTTTTCTTATTTTAATTTCCTGTCTCTTTAAAATCCAAAAACGCAAAATATATTTTCGGTTTTAGAATTTTAGGGGGAAAATAGGTTAAATTAGTATTAAATTAGTTGTTTTAATTTCAGTACTTAAAAAAAAATAGGGAGAAGGACAGTCTAGCTAATAGAAATGAGATCGTATCTGTGATACTGATTCAATGTTTATGGAAAATGATAGTACACAGGAACAAAGAGTTAGGACTTTAAAAGAAATTAACCGATTAAGATGCAAAATTCGAAGTATAAGTCTGAGAAGTCTAAGCAAAATAAAAGGAAAAAATGATAGTAAAACTAGTATGCTAATAAGGTAACATAAAGAAAGTAGACCTAGAGGTTGCAAGTTCATTATAGGATATTTCGGTAGATTCAACACAATAGATGAGTAGACCTCATTGGTGACTTAAATTCAAACTAAATTGTTCAACTTGCTGTGGGTTCCCATCTTATCCCTGGTTAACACAATCAACGTAGTTCCAATAAGGGGTGACGAGCAAATAAACGCCACAAATGTGTGCGGATGACAATAAAAAGAGCAAAGCAAGAAAAAAAAACTATAAGCGCTATCAAGCTGATAACAAATGTTGTTGGTGCGTTATGTGCAAAAAGAAAAAAAAATGCTCTCACAAGAAGATAGGTTGTGTGCCTCTCTGCTGTGCGATGGCATTGACCTGAGATAAGCATAACCTAAATATTCTAGAATTCATTGTTGTTTGCGCCTCTCTGCTGTGCGATGGCACTGACCTGAGGCTTGGCATCTCTTTGAAAGCTCTTAGAATAGTTTCTTCTTGTCAAAACACCCGTAGACCGCCAAAAATCTCCTGAGGAATGTTGATTACCATATAAGCATGTGATCCACAAATGTTTGTTGAAATAATTAAACCTTAATTCATCACCAATGAGTGTCAAAAATCTGTGTATGGATTTAAGAGGACAAGTATACTGACAATCATCATGAGCAGCAACTCTTGAAAGTCCAAATCAGTGTGTGCATCTTATAGCTCTAGTATGATTTCCTAAACTTGCTAATGACTCTCGATAAAAACAAGAATCTAGCATCAAAAGGCTTTGGTAAAATGTCTCAAATGATTTGATAAACTTGTATGATTCCATAATGAATTGTTCCAGTTATGATCAATGTAACTTGATGCTATACTGTCTAGAAAGAAAAATCTGGTAGATACTTATCTTAGGATTTCAACCTCACACAAAAAATACAAAATTATGTTTTAGTTTTGTTTATTTCTAGTTGGTTAAGTTAGTTAATTTAGTTAATTTAGTAGTTAAAAGTCGGACTACGCATCGGAAGTCAATCTGGGATTCACTCACTAAAAGGGTCACGTCTGAGGTGACCAATGGGGTTTTCAAATGTAAAAGGATCACGTCTGAGGTGATCAAAAGTTCTCTAAGTTAAAATGGTCATGTCTGAGATGATCGAATGCTCGAAATGTTTTATAAATTGTTAAAAGGGCTAAGTCAAATGGTCATAAAGTCAAATCATAAGTTGTGCCATTCGCACGACTGGACCATGAGTATGGACCAGCCGTACGATTGGACCATACGTATGAGCCCATCGCACGACTGGAGGAAACCCTAGTATAAATAGAGGGGAAGTCGGTCGCAGTCACTCATCACTCCCGAATCGCCCCCATATCGCACGATTACATCGTTACTCTGCCAAAATCTTGACTTAATGCTATAGACTGATTACCATTGCTCCTAGCGATCGCGCTTTATTATACAGGTAATGTGCGACGTCATTCAATCAAAGAATCATCGAATCCTGCCCCAATTCGACGCAATTAAGCCCAAAAAAGAACCGAAAACTCAGTTCACTAAATAACCTTTCAAACTAAGTAAATGCACACTTAAAAATGTGTTAGAGTTAATAGGAAAGATTGCGTGTCTAATGAGCCAAACCACAACGTCTAAAATAAAGTTTTGCTCAAGATTCAAATTTGAATGGACACACAGACTGTCATGAGAATGGGCGTACTGATGAACTTCAATCGCACGACTGAGCTAGGCGACTGGCACAATGGCACGACTATACCATGCGGTTGATTTCACTCGCATGAATGTGTGAACCGCATGGGAAAGCATACGACTAAGCCCAGTCGCAAGCTTAATCGCACGATAGAGGTCAATCGCACGACATAGACTCAGTCGCATTGTCCATTCGCACGACAGAACAGAAAGATTCAAGCCAAATAAATTCATCTGTCATTTAGTAATACACACTCTAATGTTTATCTATGTTTTGTTACAGCAGCATGGCAAGTCAGTGGACGATGAGCACAAAGCACAACATATGTGCTCATCTTGATTTGACATCCCGGAATGCACCTGAGTTCGTGGGCATTATTTCATTTCTGAGGAGATAGAGGATATTCAGAGCGATCTCTACCCCGTGCACGCCATACAGGTCGATACAACAGGCTTTCTTGGAAAGCGCTGTTGTAGATAGGTCTTTAGAGCCTCACCGGATTCATAGTTCTATATTTGGCCAGGCCATTGACATCAGAGGAGGACCTAAGGACAGTCATAGAGTTGGGAGACGATAGCGATTGCCCTACCAGACTACATCCGCTGACAGTTCGTGGATGCTTTCTACGGGCTAAGTACTCGGGGGATATCAACGCAGGTGTGCTCAACAAGAGCAACCTGTGCACCCAGTTCAAATACTTAGCCCATGTGCTGCTAAGATGTATAGCCTCGAGGAAGGGAGGTTTTGATGAGCTCTTTGATCAGATTCAGAATGCCTATGTGGCTCTAAATCTGAATCATCCTTTTAGCTTTTCGAGGATGATCTTCACCTATTTGGTGGAGAACATAGAGGCCAAAGGCAAGGATGGCTTCTGCATGTACTCTCGTTTCATACAGATGATTATCGACCAGAAGCTTCCTTCACTGCCTAAAGAGAGAGAGGACGCAGTTACCCTAGAGGTGATGGATGATACCACCCTAGGAAGGATGAGGGTATACCAGGGGAAGTAGGTGAAGCCCCCGATAAGGAGACTGTTTGGGTATCTGGCCCGTGAGGATTATGTGGCGCCAGCCCGGAGGAAGTGGCGCCACGATGACAGTGACTGGGACGTTGGGCAGATTGCTCTACCCTCCTATGAATCTGACGGTGATGATCATGATGCTGATTAGGGAGGGGATGTTCAGGGTGGACTCGAACTAGCTCCTATTCACCCTGACTTCCAGATGGAGGAGGAGGAGGAGTCAGTTGAAGAACCTCTGGTGCGAACAGTGGGGAGCCGCGTCGTTGCCACTGAGAGGGGGATTAGGGCGGTAGGTGGACGCCAAGGTGAGTCTGGGGAGGCTACTACTGATCCATCTTATACCCCAGACCCGCCAGTAGCCAAGGGGGAGCCTCTGCATCCAAGGGCTCGAGGAGAAAGAGAATGGCCCAAACCTACAACAAGAAAGGGAAGAGGCCAAGGTTCACATTAACCACCACCACCACCACACTACACCACTACTACCACACCATCCACCACTCCTACCA
Organism: Flaveria ramosissima; assembly: GCA_025215565.1. Taxonomy (NCBI): domain Eukaryota; kingdom Viridiplantae; phylum Streptophyta; class Magnoliopsida; order Asterales; family Asteraceae; genus Flaveria; species Flaveria ramosissima. The sequence goes on along the minus strand of CM046031.1, from coordinate 10,618,134 downwards.
CACCACCCACCACTACTACCACACAACCACCACTACACCAGCCTACCCGTCACCACCCACTCATACACCACCACCCATATTCACCACTGCCACCACCACCACACCACCACCAAGCCGGACCATCATCCCACCCAACATTCACCACATGATCATCTCTACCTCCCATTGGAGTAGAGGAACAGCTGTCAGCACTCAACCGTACGGTGCTGAAGCTGTTGGCTACTGATGAAGAGAAGGCTGTCCAACTACGTCAGCTTGCGGAGCTTAATGCTACCCAACATACAGCAGATCTCACAGCAAGCTCAGCAAATTGTCCAACTCTAGGAGCAAAACAACCAATCAGCTAAAATGATTGGGGAGTTGGAGTCTACAAACAAGACCATCATGCTCAAGCTCAAGGGATCAAAGGATGAGCCACTCAAGATAAGAGAAGGAGATGATGATGATGATGATGATGATGATGAAGATGATGATAGTGATGATGAAGAGACAAGGAAAGGGTAGAATGATGATGATGATGAAGAAGGAGATGCAGCTGCATCTGCCTCAGCTCAGGGTCAAGAGAGACGTACAAAGAGAAATCAAGACCAAGGAGCCTCATCTTCTGCCTCATCTACTGACGAGCCCGCGATTCAAGGCAAAAGTAATGATTAGATATTTATGTATTTGAAAGCTTTTGTACTTGAATCATGTATTAAACTTTTGTACTTAATGTTTATATATTTTTAATGTTTAACTGTCTTGATTATTGACTAATGATTGATGTGTTACATGTTTAAATCAAGCACATCAAGCATATCAGCAAGATGAATACGATGTTGCTCCCCTTCAGCAAATCAAGTCTCAATTTACAATGATTCTTGATTTGCAAGGGATAGTCAGAAGGTCTGTAAGCTATACTCCTAAAGAAGAAGAAATCATTCATGACCTTAATGATGACCAGCTTGCTGAGATGTTCCGGCTCAACCCGAACGAGATTGTCAAGGACGCTTTTACTGTTGAAGTTACAAGTGATGATGAGCTCAATGACATAGATGAAATCGAAATCGAGGACGTCCCTGCTGATCATTATCCAGAGTATACTGATCGAGAGGGAAATGTGGTTCCTAACTTTGGGGATACTCTCGACAGTGGTACATATGACAGTCTGGATACGATGGAGAAGGAGGCAGAGAAGTCAAAAAGCCAAGCCCAATCCTCAGACGCCGATGTTGACATCAAAAAGGCTGAATGGGCGGCTTGTTTTGCAGAGATCCGAGCCCAACGCGCTGCTCCAAAGCCGAGTGCCTACACCAATCTCTACAAAGTAAAGAAGCATCTAAAGGTGTCAGGAAAGATTATAGCGTGGGCATATTTTGAGGATCTTTATGTATATGCCGTGAAGAGAGAAAGGGCATAGAGTACTTTAGATTCCCACACGATCTAAAGACTCTACCTGGTTTTGAGCTCAACTAGCTGGCACGTCTAAAGTTGCTATATGCTAATCCAAAGAAAATGTTAGGCTGGTTTGAGGCTGCATTGAGGAAAGATTATCACACCAGGTGGGTTAACTTCAAACTCAACAACCGACGAGGTACATCAGATGATCTGAAGTTGATCCCATTACTGGAAAGCCAAAGATAATGCTGAAGTGAAGTCCTCCGCGCACAATGTCAAGAATCCCTCTAAGGAAATGCCACAGGACTTCACTCCACATTTCAAGTGGTGGTACTACGACTGGAGAACAGGTGAAGCTGTTATAGTCTTGCAAAAAGAGAGCCAAATGTATACTATTCGGGTATTTGACCCAATGTGGCTGACTAACTTGTCTGCCGATGATGTATATACATTATACAAGTGGCCACTGTTTTATGATTCGCAAGACATTGTACAAGCCCTCCAGTTCCAAAATGTTATAAGACTTGATAAACGCCAGAGTTACAAGAGAGGAGAAGTACAAGAAGTTTGAAGAGCTGATGTAGAATGTTAGACAATGATGTAAACTAGGTCCAAGGGGGAGTTTGTAGATACATGTGTACCTAGTTTAGGAACTTAATGTAAATGTCTATCATGTTTTAAATATATGTAATGAATGGTATGAATGAAATACAATATGTGGTTGGTTTTTAAGATGTTAAATATTTCATTGTTTAGTGTGTGATAACGTATAGTGATCTAACTATATAGGTTTGTGGTTGTTTACATAGTTCTTAGTCAAGAATGGTTGAGAAATGTGTTTAAACTTAATCGTATGAAGTATTCATGCGAATGGACCATGCTAATGGACCATACGCATGAACACTTCATGCTAATGGACCAATCGCACGACTGAACCAGGAGACTGGATCAGTCGCACGATTGTGACAGGAGATTGACTCAGTCGCACGACTGAACATTCAGTCGTGCGGATGGATCATCCGCATGCTTCAGTCGCACGACTGAACCATGCTATGGTGCTGTCGTACGAATGGAAAACCCTAACCTATAAATAACCACTTAATTCGTGAAAACGTGACAATTGAATACCTACGCACCTGATCGTACCCTAGCCGTCCAGAGACTCAAGAACACCTGTTCCAAGTTCATAGATCGCAGTTAATCATCTTGCAATCGTTCTTAACGTTTTGATTCATTCTTAGATCGATTATACTTGCGTTCTCACTGATTTGATCGCCAATCAAATAGGATTCCGCACTATTTGGTTTGGTATACACGTAAATCAGTTAGTACTCCATACCTAAACGGTCCTAACACCTTTAGCTGTTGACAGTCCTCATTATGATGATGACCATACCCTTCTTTATTAGATGGTCAGGTTCACTCAGACTCTCATATTATCTTCTCATCTCAAAGAGATCATGCAAAGATAGGTTGAATAAGTCTTGCCATGTGTAGATATTTTCACCACCTTGATCTCTGATCACATGTCATATTTCTGGATTAGATATGAAGGTCCATGATAAGATGGGTCTTTCAGATGCAAGAGGAGCCATTTGAATTGGAGTTGATGGGGTTGTGTAAAGCCCCGTTCCCAGAGACCTCGCAGTTGGTCATTCACAGCATTAAATACATTAAACATTATAAATTTAGAAGCTTAAGCAGCAGAATTATTTTATCAAAAACCATTCATTTCATTTATAACAGTGTTGTTGAGCAATACACTATATTTGACCGATTACAAAAGAGTTGTTTAATTGTATTACAAAACGACAGCAGTAACAAGTATGAATGGATGTTAGTCTTTCCCTGCAGAGTAGCTTCACCCTCGTGCCATCCTCAGCAATATTACCTGCCAACTGAAAATGTATAAAAGTCAGCGTTGCTGAGTGAGTTCTAGTTTTAGGAGTAACAAATACTTTCTGTAAGGTATACATATGAAAATACTCTTTTATATATGAAACTTCATCTCTTATACATGAGCACGCATTAACTATACAATCAGATAATGTTTTTTCTCTTTACAATATGCCTTGTTTACTCTGTACTCTTTTATCTTTATCTTTCATTGTCTATGTGGACCAATGAGCAATACCCTAAACTATGTGCGCAGGGGAAATGGTGCTGGGCCCTCTTATTCCATAAGAGGCTCTACATACTGTATACAATGCTGACCCAGACACCTAGGGTATGCTGCAAAGGTCCGCCAATCTCAGTTGACTAGCCCCGTGTGCACCTGAAGGTAGCTAACCCGCATCACGGTTGAGCTAACGACCTCATGGCCGTGACCCTCCTATGAGCTTGCAAGACTTTTTACATTTTAAATTAGGTTCCACTTCTCTTATTTATTACTCATTCACTTAATTATTAGTAATACTTTACGTTACGATAATAAACACACCACGTAAAGTCACATACTAATAATGATAATAATAATAATAATAACAATAATGAGTATAAACAATCATATAACAATCATAGATATGCATGAAACTCATCATTAATTAGCCCTAGTCAAACCTCGGTCAAAACCCTAAAAGCACAGACTCCCAAAAATTCTGTAATAAATTCTAAGTGTTTAGGCGCTTTGACACTATTTGGGCGCATGGGCCCTGTTTAGGCGTATGGAAACTTAGGCGCATGGACACTATTGGGGCGTATGACCCATTCGGTCGCATGGACACTTAGGCGCATGGATTATCTCAGACGTATGGAAACTTAGGCGCATGGACACCTAGTCGCATGGCCATTCGGACGCATGGACATCCAGGCGCATGGGCCACTTGGGCGCATGGGCTATACTTGGACATTTCTAAGGCGATCTCAGACGCATGGGCTACTGTTCAGGCGCATAGGCTATACTTAAATTCTTCTAAGGCATTTTCAGGCGCATGAGCCTTATCTAGGCGCATGAACCTTCTGTTCAACATGTTTCTAGTATGCTTTCGAACCCAATCATCAAACCCATTTGTTCTAAGCTTAACATGGCTATTCTAAGCATGAACAACCTATAAGCATCTAAGAACCAACATCCAACATGCATAACACATTCGAGCAAATATACATAAACATTGTAAAACCATTTTAATACATTTTCAGCCCCAAAGATGTTTAATACAAGTAGAAATCGGGGTCTAGAAACTCACCTGGTGCAAAATTGGGTGTTTCTTCCTTCTAACCCGAATGCAAATGAGTTCAAACACCTAGAAACCACCAAACACACACACACACGAACACACACAAGCACATAAGCACATAAACATATAACCGGGACAAAAACCCAATATGAACACTTAAAACTTCGAATTCTTACCTTGAATTCAACCTCTTCTTTTCTTCTTCTTCAAATCCGAGAGTGTTTCTGCTCTCTTCCTTTCTCTCTCTAAAACCGAAATGAAAAAGGTGATATGAAAAGAGGGTGGGCGGCCATGCCCACCTTTACACCAACTTTTCAAAGATTTTGTCCTTTTGGACACTTTTAGTCCCTCTACTTGGGCTTTATTGCTTTTCTTTCTTTTATTCTTCATTTCTTGTCTTTGTTTTAAAAAAAACAACCGGGTGTTACAGGTTGCCTCTTCATGCACTTCCTGAAGATGATCTGATTCATCCTGAGGCTTAGAGGTGGATTATTCAGACTTCTTCTTCTGTTTTGTTTTTGGTTTAGAAGCCATCCTCTTCCTCATCTTTGAAGATTTTAATTTAGAAGACTGGCCTGTAACACCTTGTTTATCAGTTTTGTCTTGCTCAGTTGGGTGTTCCTCCCTCACAGGTTTAGAAGGAGAGGGAGTTTGACCCTGCTGTGGATTAGAAGATGAAGCTTGCTGAGACTCAGCAGGAGGTCCAGGTTGTGTTGTCTCAGGTTGTTCAACCTTAACCTCCACTTCAGGAGGAACTTGACTTTGAGGGGAGTGTAAGTCAATGAGCTCTCCCCTTTTGATCTTCTGCTTGATTACCATAATGTGCTCATCCATTGTGGATAGAGACATGGGGTCAAGTCTCTTGACTTTGCAACCTCTTCCCTCATCTTTCTCTTGGTTGCTTTTTGTTCTTTAAGAACTTAAAGTTCAAGCTGTTTGAGATACTCAAACTCAATGTACTCAAAGGACAAGGGAATGCAGATGCCTGGTAGAGACCTGTGGCACTCAGGTAGTTGATCATATTTTGCCTATATGTTTCTTTGTCTACCAGAGGTTCTTGTGAAGCTGCCACAGTCTCTTGCATAGGGCTTTCTTGAACTGGGGAGAGAGTAGGAACATGCTTGTACAGTCTTTTCTGTCTCTTTTCTTCTTTGATTTAGAGGAGCAACCTTGCATCCTATGCTTCCTTCCTCTCCCTAGACATTTTCATGTCTGCTAGTTCATTGAGTTCCTCTAAGGGGAGAGATATAATCTCATCAATGTCATAGTTCCTGGGCTGCAGGTAAGTAATCCTCACTACCCTCAACTCATCATCTTGAGTGTTTGGTCTAGGGGCAGCCCTGATTGCAGCTTGCATGAAGCCTGAAGACCCAATGAAACTATCTATCCTTAGCTTCCTCTTCTTCTCTCTCTCTCCTCCTCCTCAATCTCACCAGGAGTTAAAATCCTTTTTTCTTTGTCAGCCACAGACCTTTGTGACACAGGGTGGAGAGAGCTTTGACATTCATTGTTTGGTGTAGCATCCAAGCTCTAGCCAGAGAGAGGCTGTGATACACCTTCACCAACATGTGTTTCACTGAGGGAATGAATTACTGAAGTAGTTGTTGCTGTGACAGGGCTCTTAGGCTCTATCACTGGGCTTTCAGTCAAGGTTTTCCCCTTGAAGCTAATCTTAGGGTCTGCCTCAACATCCAGTTGACCAATGACATTACCTAATTGCCTTTGTCTTCCTCTTAAGCTGAACTCTTCAATAATTCTGTCTTGAATCCTTTGTGCCAGCCTACCAGCTTGTCTAGATTGGCTTGGGTTGACGAGTGGCATGTTGATCAGGTCAAGACCTTTATAGTAGTTCAAGGTCTGAAAGTTGAATACCTCTTGCTACCCTTGAACTATTTGAAGAATGAGGGCTCTTCTGTCAGCATCATATCTCCACCCAATGATGTAATTTGAAGTTCCTTGGGGTGGGGATGACATAGCCCTTGGAATGCCTTCTTCAAAGAGACTCTGAATGAGAGAGTCTAGAGAGTCCACATCAAAGTGAACTTGAGAAAGTCGCTGAGTATGCACAATTGCAAGTGAGGATGATGAGTCCTCATTGTCCATATTCCTTGAAGAACTCCCAGGTTCTGTGATTGCAATAACTTTCTCCCCCTTTTTGGTAGCATCACCCTCTTGCATAGATGAGCTAGGAGTTAGGTCAATCACATCCACAGGTTCTTATGTTCCTGGTTGAGCTTTCCTTAAAAGTTTCCCAGCTAGTTTTTCCCTGAGATAAGATATCTCAAGTTGCTGATCATTGACCCTGTTTTGCAGGGTATTCACTTGAGATTCAAGGTGACTAACCTTAGAGACTAGGTAGGTGCATGTTTTAGACAGTTTGTGCACCTTTAGTCTCAAATTCCCCTCATCTTCATCAGAAGAATCACTAGGGGATGAGAGAACTAGATCAAAGTCCTCACTCTCACCACCAGCTTCATGTTCTTGGCTGCTGGATTTCATCTGCTCATTAACAGTCTCAGTTGAAGTGTCAATGGGCTGAGTTGTCATGGTTGAGGTCCTAATGATGTAATCACTTGCAGAAGTGAGAGCCTCCTTCATATGGATCTCCTGATCAGGTTCAGAGAGGTCCACCTCAGCAATGGGTGACTGATGTGGGCTAGACATAGGAGACTCAGGATCACTCATCTCTCTTTGAGTAGGGGAAGAGTAGAGAGACTCATGGTACCCACTAAAACCTATGTCTTTATCAGTATAGAATTCAAGGTTAGGAATGGGTTGGTTTAAGTCTAAAGGATGGGGATGGTAACTGTCCCTTGAAGGTTGTTCACTTGAGTGTTGAGACTTAGAGTGAAGGCTTAAGGCAATTGGGCTAGTGAGCTCATCAGGCTGAGCATGAGGAACCTCAGCACTAATCCTTGAAGAAATGGGAGTGGTTTGCTCCTCAGGAGGAATGGGAGCTCTAGTACCCCTTTTGTAGCCATGCTGACAGAGATACTGAGATAGAGTCTCATACCACTTTCTTGGTGCTTGGTGCAACCCATAAAGAGCTTTATCAAGCGTGTAGACATAATCAAGATGATCTGAATCTGCAAACCCAGGTGGTTGTCTGACATTCACCTCTTCATCAATCACCCCATAGAGAAAAGCACACTTGACATCAAGTTAGTAGACCTTGAAGTTCTTGGATGCAGCAAAAGCTAGGAATATCCTGTCAGCTTCAAGTCTTGCTACAAGAACAAAAACAGCTGTGTAGTCAATTCCTTATTCTTGAGTATACCACCCTTGAACAACTAGTCTTGCCTTGTTCTTGATGACAAGTCCTCTATCATCCTTCTTATTCTTGAACACCCATTTGGTTCCTATGGTAGTCTGCCCTTGAGGAAAAGGACATAGGTTCCAAACCTTTTGCCTTTTGAATTGAAGCAGCTCCTCCTGCATAGCTTCAACCCAACTTCCATCCTTTAGAGCCTCACCAATCTTCTTTAGCTTTATATGGGATAAGAAACAAGAGTAAAGACAAACATTTACATCATTGGTTTGTCCTCTTGTTCTTACCCCTGAATCAACATCTCCAATGATGTTTGTGGTAGGGTGAGACTTCTGAATCCTTAGCTGAGGGATCACAAAAAGTTGCTTAGACAGATCTAAATTAGAGAAATTTTGATTTGGCAATGAGGATTCACCTTCCACATCAGCACACTTATCAAGATTGACTTGATCCAATGAGTGTGTGACATCATTGATGTTGTCTTCAATGGAGTGGTTGTTAGCATCAAGAAATTCTTGATCACTTTCACGAGCACCATTTTCTGCTATATTTAAAGCTCCTTCATCTGAGTTTTTGTGTCTCTAATATGGAATTTGAAGGCACCCCAGAAGTATCAACAGGATTTGTCATTGATGTGCTGGTAGAAACTTTATTTGCAGGGTTAGTTACCACTAGAGCTGAAGTTGTGTAGCTTGAAGGTCTTCACAGCTCAAATCTTGGGTCAGGATCACTTGCAGGTAGTATATCTGTGGATCCTGAAACATGCTCACAAAATTTGTTAAAACAGTTGGTAAACTAAATCAAGATCAAATAGCCAATCAGGACCAAAACCTTTCATACTGGGAGTGTGCTCATAGAAAGTCACATTGGATGACTCCTCAACTACTCTAGTTATGAGATTGTATATTCTATAAGCCTTAGCTTGAGAAGCGTATCCATTAAAATGTCCATCATCTGATTTCTCAGCAAACTTGGCAATTTGATCTTAGGTATTTAAGATGGTGCAAGGACATTCAAATGACCAGAGAAAACCAATGAAAGGTTTCCTCTTGTGCCAAAGTTCATAAGGAGTCTTAACATGTGTCTTAACTACTAAAACTCTGTTTTGCACATAGCAAGCAGTGTTTACTACCTCTGCCCAGAAGTTGATAGACAGTTTAGAATCAGACAACATAGTTCTTGCAGCTTCAATTAGTATCCTGTTTCTCCTCTCAGCAACACCATTTTGCTAAGGAGTCCTAGGAGCACTATATTCTCTTGTAATACCTTTTTCATCACAAAAAGTATCAAGGATTTGGTTCTTATATTAAATTCCTTGATCACATCTTATGGTTTTGACCTTGTGATCACATTGATTCTCAATCTTCAAGATGAAATTCTTCTAAATCTCAGGGGTCTCAGCCTTAGTTCTAAGAAAGAAGACCTAAGTGAATCTTGTCAAGTCATCTGTGATCACCAAATAATAAGAGGTCCTTCCTAGACTCATTATATTGGTGGGGCCAAAGAGATCCATATTTAATAAGTGTAGGGGAGTAGTGATGGAGTTTCTTTCCTTTGGCTAGTGAGATACCTTGTGTTGCTTCCCCTTCAGGCATGCAACACAGTTGTCATCATTTGTAAACTCTTTCTTTGGCATTCCAGTTACCAAATCATTCTTAATTAATTTATTCATGTTTTTAAAGTTTCTATGTCATATTCTTTTATGATAGAGGAAAGACTCATCACTATTTGCTTTAGATAGAAAGCATAAAACTTCTCCTGAGGGAGATGTTTCTTGCAAATCCATCTTTTACATGTTCTCTTTCCTGGGGGCTTTGAGCAGGATATGCTCATGAGGAATGAACACCTCGGGCCTGAGAACAATGCACTCATGCTCAGTAAAGTGCATGTTATGACTCTGATCACAAAATTAGGATACACTTAAAAGACTGTACCCAAGCTCCTTGAAAAGGTTTACCTTCTCAATGCTGAGCTTACCATTTGTGACCCTGCCCCTTCCTGTAATGTAACCTCCTGCATATCCTTCAAAAGCAACTGGTCCTCCATCAATTCTTTCAATCTTTTGGAGTAGTGACCTATTGCCTGTCATATGCCTGGAACAACCACTGTCAGTGATTCATACATTTCTGTTTGTCTTGAACTATTCATGCACAATAGAGATGGTTAGTTACATTTGGAAACCCAAGCCTCATTGGTCTTGGGCTCATCAAAAGAAGTTGAAGACAATGCAACAGTAATTGATCCTATAGTCATGTTTTGAGGATCATTTGCTGATATTGATGAAGAACTTTCAACCACTTGGTCTTTCTTTGTCTTCCACACCACCTTTGGAAGCTTAGACTTGACCTTCAACACTTTGGAAGTTTTGTTGACTTCGGAAGATTTTATGACTGGACCTTCGGAAGATCTTGCTTTCACTGTAGTAGGCTTCAGTGCTTCGGAAGTATTCTTTTCTTTCGAGACCCAATTTTCTTCCAAAGCCAAGTTTCCACTTGTCTTCTTCGTTATTTTGGAGCTTCCGAAGGAAAAAGATTTTCCTTCCGAAGCTTGCTTCTTTTTCTCCAAACTCTTAGAAGTTTCTTTCTTGGTCATGTGGAGAGTACTCTTTGGATTGTAAACACAATCTTTAGCAAGATGAGAAGTACTCCCACACATGACACAGTCCATTTTGTTCCTTCTAGGAGTCTTTTTTTGTGAACAAGGCTGAACTTGATCACTTTCCTTCTCCATCTTCATCTTTGCAAACGCTGTGACAATTCTTGTGGGGGATAGAACTACCTTTGGAGCTGGATGGTTCAGGTTGTACAACAGTGGTGCACAACTGATCAGCCTTCTTCTTGATGATGGGATGATTTGGACATGAACTAGAACTCTTTTTATTAGAGTTCAAGTTTGTGTCTACATCCTTAACCACCTTAAATCCTGCAGAGATGAAGACTTGTTTCTGTGAAGAGTTGAAGGTGGCCTTGATCTCTTGAGCCTTCTTGGACTTTCTCTTAGCATTCCTGATCAAGTTGTTTCTTTTGGAATTGGTCATCCCAACAGCTTTACTCTCCTTAGAGGGATGGTGACCCTTCTTGCTTTTCTTCACTCTTCTCAGAGCCATTCTTCACTATCTCCTCTTTATCCTCTTCAGTCAAGGGGTTTATGAGGAGAAACTCATCTTCACAAGTTTCACACTTGGAGATCTTACTGACAAGATTATGTGTGGAGGAGCTATCTCACTAGATCCCAGTCCCTGCTTATTTTGATAACAAACTTTTGCATGCAAGGATGAGGATATTATGTTCTTGAAGGTCTCTTCTTCAAGAACATATTTTTTTTGCCCTGGCTTTTCTGATCACAAGCTTAACCTGGCATTCAGTCAAGTTAGTTATTAGGTCTCTGATCTAAGTCCCGTAGTTGGTGTGCTCATGTTTAAGAGTTGAAATGCTTTTCTCTAAATCCTCTATTTTCAGTTTATAATCATCTTTAGCTCTTTTAACTTCAGCTTTTAAGATATTTAAGGACTCAAAGTCAGATCTCATCTCTAAGTTATAGGACCTATATCTATTTACTTTAGCAATGCACTCAAGAGTACAAAGATGTTCTCATCGTGGTCTGCCATGAGTGCTTGGTTTGGAGATGCATCTTCTACCTGAAAGCTCCAGTCAAAGCCTTCTTCTTCAACAACAACTGCAACTTGCTGCTTTGTCTTCTCATTCTGGGGAGCTCTATCAGTGTAGTTTGGTCTGCTTTGTGTTTAGCCACCATTGGTCCTTGGTGCCTTACACTCCCTTGCAAAGTGTCCCATCTGGTTATAGTTTTAACACTTCACCTTGCTTTTATCCAACCCAAACTTTTCACTAGCTACATTGCTTGGAAACTTCCTCTCTATCCTTTTGTAGAACTTCTTGGCTCTGTGAGTAAGAAGAGCCATCTGCTGAACTATCTCCATGTACTCCATATCATCTGGATGGATACAGTCCAGGTCTTTAAGGGTGAAGAGAAAGTTTTCTATGCTCTCATCAGCATAGACAAAAGCATGAGAAGAACTTGTATCTTGGAATGGACTTCCTTGAGTGTATCTTTCCCTTGGAGTCTTTGGGAAGGTGAGGAAAGGACCCTTTTGTGAGTTGTCAGGGTAGCATATAAGATGATGTTGTGGTTCAGTGCTTTCCATTTCAATCACATGGAGGGCTAAACTTAGTTGATTGCTGGAGTTACCAGATGAGTTTTGCATGTTCATCTCCATCTGGTATCCACTGAGAATACCATACAACTTTGTAAGAGTAAGAGTCTAAAGGTTCTCAGTCCTCTTGATAACAACATAGTAATATGTCTATTGTGCAGGAAAAGAGGGAATGAACTTCCTCACAATGTCCCTGTTCTCAAGAGTTACCCCAACATCCATTAGAGTATCCATAATTTCAACATACCTGAAGTATTGTTGAGTCATGGTTTCACGTGCTTTGAAGGTGAAGTTTTCAAACTACTGCTTCAGGAGATCCTTCTTGTTCTCCTTAGCTTCATTGGACCCCTCATAGATGAGCTTCAGTGCTTCCCATAGTTGCTTGGCAGTTTTGCACTTCTTGAAGCCTCTGTAGATGGAGTTTGGAAGAGCAGTTTGAAGGGCTGTCATGGCTTTCTAATCAATCTTTATTCTTTTTTTGTTCATCAGAATAGTCTGCCACAACCTTTGGAATCATACCACCTCCAGCAGCAGCTGAAGAGGTGCTTGGTATGTAAGGTCCTTGAACAACAAAGTCCGACATCCTGGAGTCTTGAGACTTGATAAAGCCTTTCATTCTTTAACACTAAGTATCAAAGTCTTCAGGAGTGGTCAGTGGAGGCTTTGTCATAGTTCCAGTTTCCATATTAGCTTTAGTAATAGCTGCCATTTGAGTTGTTAAGTATTTTGTGTGTGTGAGAGATCTTAAGATGGTGAGATCTTATAATCAAGAGGCTGGAATGCTCTGATACCAAATGCAGGACCGTTTAAGGGTGGTCACTTACAACAGAACAACACACTTAGGAGAGTTCTTTAGAACACTTAACAGATCAAATAGGGAACCGGTAACTTATATGTAAGATACTAAGAACACAAGTAAAGTATGAGACAGAATAAGATTGCAAACAACATAAGTGTATGGTTTTCAAGAATTACAGGAGAAAGAAAGTTACAAGTACTTGAGATACTTTATACTACATCCTACAACCGGCGATACTTTGAAGGCCAGCTGGATACATAAGACTAGACAACTACACAATCAAATGTAGAGTCAAAATACAGATTTACCTTTTGACTAGTGACTATGACATGCCATAGCTCATATTTTAATATATTACAAAAAGGATAAAAGTACATAAAGTAGAAAGCTCAGACTCAAGACCTCAATGTACAGTATCCAAAAGCATGGATCTTTTCACCAACTCATGTAAGTTGGTGACTGAATAGAGTTGCAGCGGAAAGGTGGTCCAGCTTTATGGTAAAGTATATCAGATAAAAGCATGTATCTAAAGGTCTTCGGAAGAAATCTGTCTTCACTCTTTGGCTTCGGAAGACTTTGTCTTTGAAGCTTCAGAAGACTTCACTTTTGGCTTCAGAAGATGTTGGTCTTGGCTTCGGAAGATTTTACACTTAGAATATTTTCTAGTGCATTGTGTAAAATTTCCGAAGCATTTCTACTTCTGTACTTCAGTGCATGCATGCAGAAAGACTTTGGATGTTTTGGTTGCATCAGACTTATAGGAATCCTTTTGATATATTGTAATGAAACCATCCCAAACGGACCTGTCCACACTCCACACCCAAAGTTTGATTCGTTAGTTTATTTGTTTCTGGAGACAGGATATTTATAAATATTATAATTTAAAGACCGTGTTTATTTTATTCCTTATATTTAATTTTTATTTCTCAACTAGGTTATATACTTGTATATTATATGCGATTATATGTTTTCTCCTCTTCTTATTTTACCATTTGTAGAATTATTCAAAATTTCTTAACTATTCATCACTTAAGTTCTTAACTATTCATCACTTAATGATAAGACAACTAGCTTTAGTAAACCCGTGTGTTATGTTGGATCTAGAAAGGCTGGTGCAACCAAAACCAGATCACTTAGACTATTTTGGTGTAACTAATAAAGGACTTCCGAAGCTAAGTGTTGAACTTCCAAAGGGAAGGGAGTCCTTCCAAAGACAAAGTGCAAGATCATCTTCCGAAGGAAAACTCTAATTCCGAAGAAAAAGTATTCTCTTCCGAAGTTCAAGACTTAGAAGAAAAACAAGAGGTCAACTTCTGACGTATGAAGATATGAAGAAGTACTCAAGCCTCGGAAGAAGTAGCCTCTTCCGAAGTATAAGTGGCTTCAGAAGAACTTGTTCTTACGAAGCCAACTAACCTTCGAAAGACACTACTATGAACTAGTGGACATAAGTATGGTCTCTCTAACACTCCACTGCAGACCTCTGATATACTACATGGCGTTTTCTCAAAACCCATGTAGTTGACCATACTTTATTCCACTGTTCACCTTTATCAGTTAGTGTAGTTGCCAACTTTAGTTGTTGACAAAAGGTAAGTCATCGACATGTCATGACTACCATATCTTAGATAATACTTTATCTAAGATACCTTAACTTTAGCATTGTAGTATATGCTTTAGTCGTAGGTTTCCAGCTGGTATCAAAGTATATCCGGCTGTAGGATCTAGTATATATATTTTCTCATTGTAACTCATGTAATATGCTTGTAAGAGTCTTGTAATACTTTGAGTTAAGAAGTAATATATACAAGTACCTTGAAAATATTTCTATGTGTTCTTTGTTACATAGTATATTATCATCAACTCTTAGAAAGGGATTCTGCTTCATCATCTGATCCGAGTGTGTTACAAGTGAGTTTGAGAGAAAACTAAGTGTAAAAGTGACAAAAACCGATCCTGCAATTGGTATCAGAGCTTTTTAGGCTCTTGATTGTGAGATCTTACCATCCAAATCAACCTGCTTTTCACTCCTCCTTACACCACACTGAAAATAGCCCTCAACAAGTCTGAAATAGAGATGGGGACGATGACTAAAGCAGCCATAATCACCCTTGGAAACTTCATATCATGGAACAGAGGCATGGAAGGCTTCATCAGGTATCAAGACAGCAAAATGTGGCAACCTATTGTTAATGGTCCATACAACCAAAGGTGGCAGCACCAGGTGGAAACGGTGCCATGATAGAGAAAGCCATTGAAGACTACTCTGATGAGGACCGGAATAAGCTGGACATTGACAGCAATGCCATGACGGTTCTAATGACTGCAATACCCAACTCCATCATGGTGGGGTTTGAGCATTGCAAGTTAGCCAAAGAACTGTTTGATGCACTTGCTCAGATGTACTCCAGCTCCAATGACTCCAAGAAGGATTTCCTGAAGCAACATTTCGAGAACTTCACTTATATTGCTAGAGAGACCCTCAGCCAACAATACTTTAGGAATATGGATCTGATTTTCCCCCTTTAGTCTGTGAGAATTTCCCTTGAACTAAGAGATCTCACAAGAAAGTTCATGAGTGTACTCCTTAATGAGTGGATGTTCTACTGTGTCTCTATCAAGAGGACAGAAAATCTGAACACCCTCACCATGACTGAACTTTATGGCATCATTGATGGATATCGTTCAGAGATGGAGAGCAAGAAAGGCCATCAGACAAGCAGACCCTTGAGTCTTCCTGCTAGCAACGCTTTAATGGTTCCTAAAGGCTCAGGACCCCCAACCTCAACAATACCTGACATACACCCAGCAACCATCCTATTCTTCTGGGCCATACATTACATTCCCTGAGACTCCAAGGTCTCATCAGGCTCAGCAAAGTTCTTTTACGGACAGCTGTGCCTTTGTCTCAGGAAATGGTCACTCTAGTGACTATCAGTATTGCTTTGATGATCTAGAGTGTTTCAGCCCAGATGATGTGGAATATGTGGACATAGTCCAACACATGGCTTTGTTAACCTATAGAGCAAAGAAGTTCTTCAAGAGAACTGGAAGGCAATTTCCCCAGAACCCAACAAACAACAAATTTGGGTTTGACAAAACCAAGGCCAAATGTTACAACTGTAACCAACTTGGTCATTTTGCCAAGGAATGCAAGGCTCCCAAGTCAAATCCGGGAACCCCACAGGCTTCCACACATCCCATTACACCAAAGGCTACTGGAAAGTCAACTGAGACAGCTGCTATGGCTCAAGAAGTTGACTGGAGCTTTATATACAGGATGTGATTCCTGCTCAAGCACTCATGGCTAGAACAAATGACAATAAGGTATATGAACATCTTTGTACTCTAGCTTGTATTGCTAAGGTTAAGTTATATCAGGACTACAATATGGAGATTAAATCCGATATTGAGTCTTTAAATGTTTTAAAATCTCACTAGTTGGATCTGACTATCAAAAGAAAATTAAGGAGTTAGAGAAACTATGTCCTTATTAAAATATGAGCATACAAACTATAAGACTCAAATCAAGGATTTAATATCCAAATTTCTGAGGCTCAAGCCCAGCTTGTCACAGCTGAGGCTCAAGCCAGGAAGCATGCTATTTCTAAGCATAACTTCCAAGCCATTCTTGCATCATCCTTTCACTCAAAACTTTGTTACCAAAACAAAGATGGGTTGAGAACCAATAAAATTGCTCCACCACACTCTTATGAGTCTATTAGACAACCAAGGTGTGGTACTCTAGAGCAAGAGGTTCCATCTACTGACCCACCTTCTTATGAGTCAAAGAGTGATGCAACCATGGAGACAATCACAGGGAAGAACCAGGTAATTTTACCCACTCCTACCGGTGATGATCAACCGCTAACCATCAAAGCCAGAAGAAGCAGAACTAAGGCAGCCATGAAACTGCCAAGAAAGTGGCTGAGTCAAAGCTGAAAATAGACCCAAAGCAAAAGGGTGTATTCATATCAGCTGGATTCCTTGTGATAGGTAACTCTGATTGAGGAAAGGGGTGTAGTACCAACACTCCTGTCCTACCAAAGGATCAGAAGTTAAAGGGAAAGATTTCTGATGATGAGAAGAAGAACAAGAAACAACAATCCTCAAGTTCCCAGAAGATTAACATTGCATGCATAATGTGTGGTCTGCAAAACCACATGGCCAAAGATTGTTACTACAATCCTGCTAGCACACATTATGCAAACAATGTTAAAAGAGAAGGAGTCAGGAAAGGTTTCTCATTTGGACCTTATCAGATGGTTCAAGTGATGAAAAAGGGAAAGCTTGTTTCCGAAGCAAGGTTACTTTCAGAAGAAAGTCCTTCTTCCGAAGGGAAAATGGCTTCGGAAGTTAAAGCTGCCAAGACTCAAAAGAACAAAAGAGTCCCCTTGAAATCATCCCAGAAGAAGACTACTTCAGAAGAAAAGGTGGTGAAGGTCTCTTCCCAAAAGAAAGAAGCTTCAAAAGAATACCAAGCTGCAAAAGCTTCAACAAGCTCATCCTCAATGATCAACCAAGGGATGGAATGGAAGATCAAAGAAGATGCTGCAGCCCAAACCTCTTCTTTAAAGACATCCATTGAACCCCCATGCATAAACTTTGGTTCAATTATGTCACTATCATTGGAAGAACCCAAGACCAACAAGGCTTGGGTTTCCAATCAAAACTAATCATCTCATCTTATGTGCAGGGACATCCATATGACAAGAATAACAATGTATGGATTGTAGATAGTGGATGCTCTAGGCACATGACAGGACACAGATCTCTCCTTCAACAATTCCAACATTTTAATGGAGGTCCTGTCCAGTTTGGAGGTGAGGTCGGAGGATATATTTCTGGCTGAGGAAGTATATCCAACGGAAAATTAAAAGTTGACAAAGTTCACTTTGTCAAACAGCCTTGAACATAACCTGTTAAGTGTTTCTCAGTTTTGTGATCAAAGTATCAAATGCTCTTCACAGAACATGAGTTCATTATCCTCAAACCCGGGATGACAATTCCTCAGGAATTGGTGCTTCTTAGATCTCCCAGGAAAAGGGATATGTACAAGCTTGATATGAACAATGCTTCCCCAATGGGTGAAGTGTCATGCTTTCTTTCCAAAGCTGATGGTGATGAGTCAACACTATGGCATAAACGAATGTGTCATGTGAATTTTAAAACAATGAATAAATTGGATAAAAATAACATTGGTACATGGTTTGCCTAAAGAAGAATTTTTCTGCAAAGATAACTGTGTTGCATGCCTGAAAGGGAGCAACACAGGGCTCATAAATCCAAAGTTATTAACTCTATCACCACTCCATTACACTTATTGCACATGGATCTATTTAGTTCGACAAGTATAATGAGCATTGGAAGGAAATCATATTGCCTTGTGATTGTTGATGATTTTTACAAAATTTACATGGGTATTCTTTTTAAGAACTAAAGATGAAACCGCTGAAACTTTAAAATCTTTTATCTTAAAATAGAAAATCAAATTGATCACAAGGTTAAAATAATTAGAAGTGATCAAGGGACTGAGTTTAAGAATCAAGTTATTGACTCATTCTGTAACTCAAAAGGGATTGCCAAACAATATAGTGCTCTTAGAACTCCTCAACAAAATGGTGTTGCTGAGAGGAGGAATAGGACACTTATTGAGGGTGCTCGGACCATGTTAGCTGATTCAAAGCTGCCTCTAACATTCTGGGCAGAGGTAGTCAGCACTGCATGCTATGTGCATAACAGGGTTCTTGTAGTTAAGCCACATGGAAAAACCCCTTATGAGCTATGGAACAAAAGGCCACCGTTCGTTGGCTTTCTAAGGTCCTTTGACAGCAGGTGTACCATACTTAACACAAAAGACAATTGGCAGAATTTGCTGAAAAGTCGGATGATGCTATCTTTGTTGGATTTTCCTCTAACTCTAAAGCTTATGGAGTTTATAACATCAAAAATCAACAATTTAAGGAATCTTTCAACATTGTAGTCAATAAGCACACTCCTTGTGCTAGGGGGAATGGCCCTGATCATATCTTTGATCTAGAATTGTTTCCAAACTATTCTAAACCATCTTGTGAGAATGTTTCAGCTGGAACAGGTGCTCAAAGTGACTCTGATGAAGACCAACTTTTTGAGCTTCCCAGGCCTATTCCAAGTTCTCCAAGAGCTGTAACAAACTAAGCTCCCACTATTAGTAGATCTGATAGCATGACTATCTCAAGGGATAGTGGAGTTTCAACCAGTGATCCACCTGTTGACTTTCAAACCTCATCAAGTGACACTACACAAGACCAAGTTGATGAAAGTAGCATCTTGAAGGAACAGGCAACTGTTAATGCTGCTTCACACCCAACAAATGATGATGATGTTTCTCATTCATTCAATCAGTCCTCATTGAATGAGTTTGAAGCAACAGCTGGACCTAGTGTTTAAGCTCCTGAGCAAAATATGTCCAATCTGGATCTATCTTTGCGATTGGAGGTAATTCCTAGACTTAGGATTCACAACACTCATCCAGCTGAGAACATCATAGGGGAAGTCTCTGAAGGTGTGAGAACAAGAGGACAAACTCACAATGGGAATGTTTGCTTGTACTCATGCTTTTTATCCCAAATAGAACCCAAGAAGGTAGAATATGACTTGAAAGATAGTACCTAGGTTGAATCAATGCAAGAGGAGCTGCTTCAATTCAAGAGACAAAAGGTTTGGAACCTATGTCCGCTACCATCTGGTCAAGTACCTATAGGCACCAAATGGGTTTTCAGACACAAAAGAGATGATAGAGGCTTGATCATCAAGAATAAGGCAAGACTGGTGGTTCAAGGATACACTCAAGAGGAAGGAATCGATTATACTGATGTCTTTGCACTAGTTGCAAGACTTGAGGCAGTTAGGATCTTCCTTGCTTATGCTACATCTAAGAATTTTACTGTCTACCAGCTTGATGTCAATATGCCTTTCTATATGGGGATATAGATAGGGAAGTCTATGTGTGCCAGCCTTGAGGATATGAAGACCCACAACACCCTAACTATGTGTGCAAATTGGATAAAGCTCTATATGGGCTGCACCAAGCACCTAGGCTGTGGTACGAGACATTGTCTCCGTTTCTCCTGAAGAATGGTTACACTAGTGGTACCATTGACAAGACCCTTTTCATAAGGAAGTATGGAAAGGACATCTTGCTTGTTCAAGTCTATATTGATGACATCATATTTGGTTCCTCAAATGACCAAATGTGTAAAGACTTTGAGAGCATTATGAAGAAGAAGTTTGAGATGAGTTTCATGGGAAAATGGACTTTTTCCTTGGAATTCAGGTGAAGCAAATGAAGGAAGGGTTTTTCATCAATCAATCTAAGTATGTCAATGACATCTTAGAAAGATTTGATATGAAAGATTGTAAGCCAGCCAAAACACCTATACCCAGAAACCATAATCTCTGTCCTGACTCTAAGGGGGATGATACTGATCAACATCAGTATAGGGCAATTATTGGTTCTTTGATGTATCTCATAGCAAGTAGACCTGATATCATGTTTGCAACCTACATTTGTGCAAGATATCAGGCTGCTCCACAGGTGTCTCACCTAGTTGCTGCCAAGAGAATCCTCAGATACCTCAAAGGAGCACCTAAATTAGGTCTCTCGCATCCAAGGAACACCAATTTCAATCTCTACGACTACTCTAACAGTGACTATAATGGCTACAACAAGAAATCAACATCAGGTGGATGTCAATTTCTTGGTAGAAGGGTCATCTCATGGCAATGCAAGAAGCAATTCTGTGTTTCAACATCTACTACTGAAGCTGAATACATTGTTGCTGCTAGTTGCTGTGCTCAACTGCTGTGGCTTTAGAACCAGATGATAGACTATGGATTCAACTTCATGAGCACATATCCACATTGACAACAATAGTGCTATCTCCATTACTGAAAATCCAGTGAAGCACTCCAACAAAAAGCACATTGATATCAAGTATCATTTCATTAAAGATATTTATGAGAAAAATTGATTAAACTAATCAAAGTTGACTCAAATGAACAATATGCTGACTTGTTCACCAAAGCTTTTGATGAACAACGATGCGAGTATCTCATTACAACTATTGGGATGATAAACATTGATTAGCCTATCTCCTCTAAAACCTTTTAATGTGTAAAGTCTTGTGTCAAAACAATCTAAGCCCTGTTACAAAAATTCCTTTTCTGAAATTTCACTAAGTATAAATTCTTCCGAAGAGGAATTAACCCTTGAAAGATGTTTTACGTATCTTTCAAAGCAAAATTCCTCCCAGCATAATCTTCTTCTCGGAAGAGTTTTTAGTCTCAGAAGAAGCGATTGATTACATATCAGATCTACTTCCGAAGCTTATAAAACTCTCCATTCGGAAAGCAATTTTTACTCTCAGAAGTAAGAACTTTACCTTTGGAAGTAAAATTGCCTTCGGAAGAAGATTACCTTCGGAAATGCTTTATACTCAGAAGAAAGACTTTACTGTGTAACAGAAATCTTTTGGGCCCCACTCTGTAAAAAGTAAAAGATTTCGTCAATGATGTCAGATTATTTAAATGGACTAAACCTTACCACCCCTGTCACATCCTCCACTGAAACATCCCGTCATATTATCCAAACCCCCTAAACCGCATTTCACCCATTTAAATAACCCCGACTAATCACTTTCATCTTTTTACCAAATTTATTGCCCTAAAAGCTTCCTTCGTCTCCATTTCACCTAATTCCAAACTCATCTCCCTGCAACTCTCTCAATGGCACTTAACCCTCAGCGCAACCAAGTCGCACTCCTTGATTCTTTAAGGGATGTTGACTTCTCAGATATCATTTCCTTTCTTACCCAATCATCTTATTACACCGCTTGACTGTTAACACTACCGTTTACTCAAATCACATGGCTGAATTTGGGCCAATGGTCAGATTGAAATAGGGTTCGGGTAATAAGGTCGAGCATTTGTGGCCAGGAGTAGGTCATTGCTGAACAACTCATCAGGGAGCATCTGGAGCTTCATGATGAGGGTGTTCCTACAGAGTTTCCCACGTCAGACTTAGACAACACCTATATCCAAATGGGATATGGTGGAGATGTAAGTAGGTCTATAGTCTACAAGTTTAACTTTCTCTTACAACTGGAAGTTCCTACTGCATGTTGTTCTCCATTGCTTGTCAAACAAGTCTGGGGGATGTGATCAAATCCCATATGAACTAGGGTGCCTAGTTCATGGATTGGTGAAAAGCCTTTGCTTCAATTACTCAAGGTTGGTGCAGACTAACCTTATAGGAAACCTCCAGCGAGACACATTCTTCATGTATCTCAGGTTCCTGCAGCACATCATTAACTGTGAGTTGGACCAGAGTCAGCTTGTCTGTGCAACTGCTCTGACTGTCCCTCAAATGAGGCCGACCATCTTCAAGATTTTGAAGAGAGTGTCCGCCAATTTCACTGGAAGACAAACTGACCTTCTTCTAGGTATGATTGAGCGAATGGCTCCTGGTGACATCCTTGTTAACCCCACAGGTGATGAACCCACACCAGCAACTACCCTCACATTGCCAACTCTACCTTCTCACCCCATCACTACCACATACCAAAGACGCCCCAAATGAACCCTTGTTCAATCTACTCTGATTGAACAAGTTCCTCCTCTTCAATCCAAATAGACTAGAGCGGAACAATGGTCTCCCACTCAGTCTGAGGTATCACCATCCTTCACAATTGACCTTAATATATGTATTGAGTCTCCGCAGTCTCAAACCCATGAGCCCGAAACCCAAGCTTTAAACCCTCAGGGTGAGTCTTTCTACTCCCCTGAGCAGCCAAAAAGACAGCCAACCATAGGCTGTATGCCATTAGACATTAACCAAGGTCCCGAGTCATTAGGCTTAACCTCTATATCCTTTACTGACCTATTAATAGGAACTGATAAGGAGATTATGTCTCTTCAGGGCAATGAAGTTGATCCACAATACCCTCTCAAGGATCAATAGAGCCTAGAGAGACCTCTTATCTCTAGCCCCCATCAGCAAGCCTTAACTGAGGTAAGTCCCACTGATGTGGAGGGAACTCATGTAGATTCAGCTGCCACTACTGAAGGAGCCTCATTGGACCTTCAGGACAGTGGTAACATCACTAAGACTGAATCTACGACAACCATGCCATTTGATGACTCTGAAAGAGACATCACTAGGCAAAAGAAACCAGGGTGCCAAGAAACCATATCTGGTGGTGAGGATGAACATACTAGGTATGTTACCTCATCTTCCCATGATTCTTCAAAAGAAGATGAGGGAAGACTGCAACTCACCATTCAAGACCTACTTTCTAAAGTCTCAAACCTTGAATCTAAGGTTAGAACTTTAGAGGATAGGTCTGCCACTCAACAACTTGAGATTGAAGATCTCAAGGCCAAACTAGCTGAGAAACATATTGAGAGGTTTTTAGGCATGTATCAATTCAGGTCTCATTGACATCTTCCTCTAGCTCATCAAGCTCTCAAGATGATGCTACCAAAAAGGGGAGAGTGTTCAGGGACAAAGACAAGAGGAACCACAGAGTCAAGCTCTTACTTCTTTAAGTTCAACATACCCCATTCAACAAGCTTCAGTTCCTGAGCCTCCTCCAGTTATAATTCAAGTGGACCAAAGGATGCTCCAAGATCTCAACAGGTTCTTCAACAAGTTCCGTATAGAAACTTTTATTGAACAACCAAGTCCTGACTTGTCTGTGATATACTTTGGAGCTCAAGAGCTTCAGAGGTTGAATGCACCTTCTACTACTGTCGAGGAAGTTAGTCAACCTAAGGTCCAAGTGGAACTTGAGATTAATTTCGAATGGGAAATGAGGACTGATGGCCCAGCGCTGAAAAATAAGAGCAGGGGGTGGTAGGCTTAGTAGGGCTCGAACCTACAATATCACCGTTATGAGCGGTACGCTTCAACCAATTAAACTATAAGCCCCTACGGATCTCTACATGCAATTCGCTCACTTCGGGAAGAGCGAACGGAAAGAGGAGGCCTTTGCTCTATCTGCTTCTTCCTCTCCCCAGTCCCAGTCTCTCTTGGAATCCTGAATATGCCAATAATTGTACTAATCCACATATGTCTCTCTCCCGGTACTAGTTGCAGTAATGAGAATTCCCCTATTTATTTGATGAGAAATGCGAAACGAAAAAAGAAAAGATCCCCCGTTAGGTTAGGAATTATATTCCGCTCCCTGCCCCCCTTTTCACAGAAAATGGAGAGATGAATTTATGTATTTTTTGAATCCGGCGTCGGGACTGACGGGGCTCGAACCCGCAGCTTCCGCCTTGACAGGGCGGTGCTCTGACCGATTGAACTACAATCCCAGGAAACTCTTAAGCTTAAAAGCAGCATTGACCCTAGTGAAAGAGGACTTGAAAGAAAACGTCCAGTCCCCACCCAATCCCGCTTGAAGGGGAGCGCTGGCCGCCATGGCCCAAACGAAAGTCAAAAGACTTCTAGCTCATAGTTCAATCCCGTGCCTACTTCACCACAGCTACCATGATCATAGCTGTCCCCACTGGAATAAAACTCTTTCCCCTCTCTGTCTGTATTGCCCCGTAGGGAGATCTAGCTTATTGGTCTGAGATATAGGACAGAGAGTGCATTCTCACAGACTTCTGAAGCACAAGTCAAAGCCTCAGAAGAACAACTTCAAACTTCCAAAGCTGAGATTGAAGCTGCGCAGCAGCAAACTATTCTCTTTATCCGATGATCTAGAAGTCACAGATGCAATCCTAGAACTTGCATATGAGGTAAATAGGGAGGATTTTCTCGCCCAACCCCTAGCTCTAACATCATCATTGACTCCAGCTCCCATTGCCACCACTCAACCTGAAACTTCCATCCAAGAACCCCCAAAGTCTAGCACCTCCGAAGATGTCAAAGGAAAGAGGAAGATGGCTGAGGAAGAGCTTTAGGAGGAAGCAAGGTTAGAAAAACTCAAAAGAAAAGGTAGACTCCCAATTGGGAAGTTGCTAGCTGCAAGTAGCAAAGCAGCTCCAGCCAACCAGGAGGCTATCAACAACAAGAGTAGAGTGGAAATCATTGACAGGCTGGTCAAGTTGGGAGCTGTTAGTTAAGATGTACTCCTGCTACCATTAGAGGAGTTATTAGAGTTAAAAAAAGCAACTTTGCTGCAAATTCAGCAAAAGGAAGAAGCAGCAAGGTTGTCCTTGGAGGAAGAGAGAGAAAGAGGAAAGAGAGGCTGATCAACAGCTAAGGAGGAAAAGGATAACCTTCCTAACCTCCAGGGATTTCTCTCTAGAAGAACTATCTCCACATGACAATGATACGATCTTATGGCTCTTCAACAAAGAGCAAGATTAAATGGAGAAGGAGAGAAAGAAAGCTGCAAAGGAGAAGCTGAGGGTGAAGAAGAAGAAGGAAGAAGAAGCAGGATTCGCTGCTGCCAGAAAGGTAGGTGATAAAGCCTGGATGAAGAACTATCTTCGGGCTCATGGCTTCTATGGCAGGCATGTGGGTCTAATGTCTCAGAAGACTCTCTAGCGACATGACAGTGATATAAAGGCAGACATTCGCTCGGGGAAGAGGAAGGAGATGTATACAAGGGGACAGGGGATGATCTTCAAACCAACTACTCAACCCCAACCTCAAACCCAACCACAACCTGAACCAATTTTTTTCCATTCCGCATTAAGACTGAACCAACCTCTGAGCCTTATACCTCTGAACGTACACCATCATCCATAACTACTTTCTCACCTCAACCACCTAAACTACCCATCCTCAAACCTAAAACACTTCCCAGAACCCAAACACCACAACCTACCCAACAACCTCCCAGACCATCCCCTCAGCCTTCCAAACATCTCACCTTAGAGGATTTTAAGGAGATCAAGACAAAGCTCATCAACTGTAAAACCCTGAGCGACATCTCTTATGAGGAGGAGTCTGTCAAACTAACCTATGTTGATGGCTCCTCATGTTCCCTTGATAGGATCGGATCAATTAGGTTGGAATTATGCAGCGGAATATCACAAATTGAGATCAAATTCAAGCAAGAAAGGTAATGAATATGCAAGACAATCAATCACAATTATAGAGAGAATATTTCTGTTAAAGGAATGTTTTCATTCACGCGTAATGCTTCGGTTTGAAATACAGCTAGGTCAACATCCCTTATATAAAGGAATGTGACGTCTGCTGATGTCACTTGACAGTGACATCTAACAGAATTACAAAAACAACTGAAATAAGCAAACTACTGAGATGTTCTCAACAACTGATTACATCTCAGTGAATGCTAAGTACAATTACATAAAACTACTGACTAATAACTACTGAAACAATAAACTACTGAAATATAAAGTTACAAGTACTGAAAAGTAAAACCATCATAACTACTGAAGTTAACAACTTCAGCTGTTGTGACAACTGCTGATCACTCTGGTCTTCAGTCTTTGTCTTCAGCACTTCATCTTCAGACTTTGTCTTCAGCACTTCATCTTCAGACTTTGTCTTTAGTTCTTTGCTTTCAGACTTTGTCTTCAGACCTTTGTAATCAGCTGATGTCTTCAGCTCATGTTGTTAGGACCTGGTATTTGAACGAAATACCGAGTGATTGCGTGTTAAACCAACTCAAATAGTGCGGAATCCTATTTGATTGGCGATCCAATCAGTGAGAACACACGATGAATCAATCAAGAATTGAAATCAACGTCAGAAATCGATTAGGAACCGATCTGATGTGTTCTGTGAACTTGGAGAACGATTTGGGAGGCTTCTGGACGGCTAGGGTACGTCTGGAATCGTAATGGGATGAATGCTTACGTTTTTCCACGAATTGGGTCTATTTATAGGTTAGTATTGTTCAATCGTGCGACTGGGCCATAAGTATGGTTCAGTCGTGCGATTGAACCATGCGGTTGATTCATCCGCACGACTGAGTGTTCAGTCGTGCAACTGAGCCAATCTTATGTGTCAATCATACGATTGATCTAGTCTCCTGGTTCAGTCGTGCGATTGAGTCAATCGTATGAAGTTATTCATGCGTGTGGTCCATTCGCATGGGCCATTCGCATGAGAACTTCATTAAGTTACTATTGAATGTTTTATTTAATATAACATAATGTGCACTCATTCAAACATTCATAAATCCAATCAATTCAATCACAACTCATTAATGAAATATTAAACATCACAAGTAATAACCAATTCATATCCTTTCATTAATGAATACAAATACATCATAATCAGACAGACAAGATTTATTACATTACAGCTCATGATCTAGGGACATACATGCATCAACAGATGTAATTATCTTCAGCAGTTGTAATGTCTTTGGGACTTAGAGGTTTTTCTGATCAGGCTCATTGGTTCTTTTGGTCCAACAAACTCCCCCTGAACCAATGCAGCCAAAACGTCTAACTTTATTGAAGTCCCACTTATTCTTTGGCAAAAGTACTCTCTTGATCAGCTTCAGAGGTAAGCAGATAAGCACAGGCCAGGAAAAGGTTTCTAATCATTTGATTGGCTAAGTATGGAAGGGAACTCTGTCTTGGGGAAATTGGACACAGAGTCTTGTCCCAACCATGAAACCTATTTCCCATTTATGAGTCTGAAAGACTCCCTTGCATAGGCCTCAAGGAGAACAACTTGTTCCCCCTTAGTAAGTTCTTCTGCTTCTCCCTCAAAGAAGAACTCAGGCCCATAGTACTCAGACAGGTACCTCACTGTCTTTCCGTTCTTTAGCTCAACAGTTGTTATCTCTCTATATGCGAATTCATCTGGATGAGAGCCTTCAAGTAACAACTGGAGTTCACTCTTCTGAAGATCTTCAAGTCTTTTGTACAGCAACCCCTTCTTGATCATTTTGTTCTCAAGAATAGACATAGGGGTTGATTTGGAAGTGTGAGCTCTCTTGAATTCTTCAATGATTTCCCAGGGTGAGACTACCATGGCCAGCATGATTGCAGCATTCAAAGTCTTTCTTACTTGGCCATGATATCTACTTGGTAAATTTTTCTTGTGAATTCTAGAACTTACCCTGGGATCTGGCCAAATCCGCACTCTCTCCTTTTGATGTTGAAAAGTATGCCTGAGAGTGTACAGCCTTTGAGCTTGAATCTTCATAGCTTGAATGGATGAGGACTGAGGGAAGTCCTTGTCAACCATCTTAAGAAACTGCTCATCATGCTGCTTCTACTGTTCTTCTTATTCAATTTTGACCTTAACTGTCAGCCTTTGAGTTTCAGGAGTTATTGCTTGTGATTGACTCCTGAGCTTCAGTTTCTTCATTTCAAGAACAGCAGATATTGGCAGATTGTCTTCTTCATCCTCTTCTTCTTCTTCTTCTTCCATCCTCAGCAACCTTCTTTTTCTTTTTGGTGCTTCACTGGTGGACTCTTGGATAGGTTTCTTGGGTGAAGGAATTGGTTTAGATGGTTGTGAGGTTGTTTGTTTTGGAGGTTGAGAGGTTGGTTGTTTTGAAGGTTTAGATGTAGGCAGTTTTGATTGTGAGGTTGGCTTGGAGGATTGTTTAGGTAAGGGAGATTTGAAGGGCTGCTCTATCATTTTGTTGGTGAGGGTGGCTTTTGACAACTTAGCCATATCAGTTCTCTTCCCAGCACCAGCTTCATCCAGAGCTTCAATGATTAGGCCTTTGTTGAAGCTTTCAGATGAGCATATCTTGGTAGTTATCTCCAAGATGCTATCTCTGGACCATGATTTAATCTCTATGATAGGTCTTCCCAGATGTTTAGAAAGAAATCTAATCATAGCCTCTAGTCTCTCCCTTTCTTCTTCATTACAACTTGCCCATCGATCTTCAATTTCTTGAATCTCAAGTCTCCTGATCTCTGAGTCAAGTTTAGCAGTGTAAAATCCTTGCCTGAAGAGCTGATCAATGATCCTGTCCATGGATCTGCTGTGTTGGTCATCAGCTTCTTTGATCATCTCATCTAACCTCTTCTCATCTTCAGTTTGATCACCAATATTTTTCTTTCTTTTGTAGGTGATGATCTCTTTGCCTTTGTTCTCTTCCTTATCTTCTTCCTCTTCAGCTCTTTTCCTTTTATCATCCTTTGCTGACTTAAACTCCCCCTTTTTGGTTGCATTGGCTTTAGGGGTTTGAATGTCAGAAAGGTGCTTGGACACAACATCAGTCACAAGTGAGGTAATATCTGAGGAGACTGGGAGACTGAACTTGATAATCCCTATGCTGTTGGATATCAACTACACTTTGATCCTCTCCCTCAGCTGTTGAGGTATTCCCAGTAGTAACAGGTTTCTGGGGAGGGGTAGAGGAATGTAGCTGAGTCAGCACTTGTGCAATGACTGCAGTTGGGCTTGTAGGGGCGGTATCAGTGGGAGATGGTGGTGAAAAGGTTTGCACCTGGGGAGATTGGTGCTCTTCAATGGTAATCTTCTCAAGTGAGATAATCCCAGTAATGTGGTTTTCCCAATATTGGTTGCATCAGGATCCTGTTGAGAGGATACCTAAGCGGTTTCAGCTGGTGGAGTCATTGAAACTACAAGGGGATTAAGGCTTGTAGTCTCATCCTGCGTTTGTGCTGCAGGGGCATCATCAGGGGACTCAACTCCCTGAGTAGCCTTTTTGGTTTTCTTTGGTTTAGGTTTGGAGGGGACTTTAGATTTGGAGGTGGAGGCTGTGGGTTCCCTCTGCTTGGGTTTGAGCAGTTTGGCAGCCTCTTTCAGTTGTGGGTTTGAGTTGTGCCTGGAGTATACCTCTGGTAAAACCAACAAAGCAGGGACTCCAAGGCCAACAAGGCCATCAGGTTTTAATTGATTCAAAATAATTGCCATAAGAAACCTTGGATATAATATCCATCTATTTGCCACAGGTTTCAATGCCAAATCTTTAAGTTCCAAAAAGATAATATCAGAAAAATTTAGATTTTGGTGCTCAAGGATAGAATATAATACCTGTTGCCATCTGGATGACATTTGATCCCAAGAGGATGTTTTGGGAGCCAGGCAGACATTGATCATGTGAAATATGAGTCGCTCAGCATCATGGAAGTGCTTCTTCAGTATGGTAGTAGCACTTAGGTCACCTTCATAACCATGATTGGCAAAAGAAAGATCAATGGTGCCTTTTGGGTACTTGGTGGGATAGGTGGCATCATTTAGGTCTAGGGTTTGACGAATGATCTCAGGAGTGATGATCACCCGTTTCTGGTTAACAAATGACTGGAGAGTGATGGTGGCATCATTCTCATCAGTATGAACGGTAACGTTCGTCCAGAACTGGCACAGGGTATCAGGGTAAATGGTTGGATTGAGGAGAAAGGCTGTGCGGTATTGGGAATCGATCATCAAGTCGATAGCAGCATCAAACTTGTTCCAGAATGGTGATTTGGTAAGATGAGCAACACAGTTGTGTCGAGGTTTGATTTGCATGGTCGCCATTAATGGAAGATGAACGTTTGGAAAGTGGGTTATGAAAAGGTTGAAGTTAGGGTTAGGTATATATAGGTTATGAAACGGCTGAGGTAAAACAACTGAAAGTGTTGGTGTTGGTCATCAGATGTTAGAAAACAACTGAAGACATGGTTTTAACTTTCAGATGTTGTAAACAACTGAAGACTTGGTGTTGGTCATCAGTAGTTGTAAAACTACTGAAGACTTGGTTTTGGCTTCAGTTGTTTGGAAATGAAACAGTAGTTGTCGTCAATTCACAAAGTTCAGCTGTTTCAATGACCTTGACACTTACTCATCAGATCATCTGATTTTCAGATGTTTCATTGGTCATCAGTACTTATTTATTACAAAAGACATCAGTAGTTTGAACTACATCAGTATTTTTGAACTAATAAGATACTTCAGTACTTTTAAGTAATTAAGTCTTCAGTAGTTGTAAAACTACTGAAGATAAAATGACTTATCAGCACTTATTTTTGACAAAAGTGTACTAAT
Source organism: Flaveria ramosissima (assembly GCA_025215565.1). Lineage (NCBI taxonomy): Eukaryota > Viridiplantae > Streptophyta > Magnoliopsida > Asterales > Asteraceae > Flaveria > Flaveria ramosissima. Next base: position 10,587,408 of record CM046031.1, on the reverse strand, counting down.
GCTCATCAGTATTATGAACTAAGAGCATCAGTAGTTGTCAAATTATTCTAGCTGCAGCATACCAAGCCTGAGTACAAGATTATGAAATGTTGCACTATCCAAAGGCTTAGTAAATATATCTGCAAGCTCATCAGCACTAGGCACAAACTTTGGATCAATCAGACCTTTTTCATAGCAATCCCTAATGAAATGATGTCTGATCTCAATATGTTTGGTCCTAGAATGCTGGACAGGATTCTTAACAATACAAAGAGCTGAAGAACTATCCATTAATAATGGAGTCTTAGTCTCTGTAATGTCATAATCCAATAACTGATTTTGAAGCCAAAGTACCTGAGATGTACAGCTTGCAGCTGCAATGTACTCTGCTTCAGCTGTTGATGTAGCAACTGATGTTTGTTTCTTACTCTGCCAAGAGACCAAACAGTTGCCTAGAAATTGGCATCCACCAGAAGTTGATTTTCTGGTTAACTTACACCCTGCATAGTCACTATCAAAAAAGCAACCAATTTACAAGAGTGCCCAGTGGAATACCATAGTCCTAGTGATTTAGTTCCCTGCAAATATCTAAAGATCCTCTTGACTGCAATCATATGGGAATCCTTAGGAGCCGCCTGAAATCTAGCACAGACACAAGTTGCAAACATAATATCTGGTCTAGAAGCTGTTAGGTACATCAAGGAACCAATCATACATCTGTAAAGAGTTTCATTAACTGCTTTACCTTTTTGATCAGCATCCAGTTGTGTGTTGCTGCACATGGGAGTAGAACAGGATTTACAGTTTTGTAAATCAAACTTGGTTAACAAATCTTTTGTGTATTTTGACTGATGAATGAAAGTTCCATCAGTCAGTTGTTTGATTTGTAAACCCAGAAAGAACTGTAATTCTCCCATAGCACTCATTTCAAACTTTTGTTGCATCAATTTTGTGAATGCATCACACAACTGGGGATCAGATGATGCAAAAATAATATCATCAACATAAATTTGAACAAGGAGCTTATGCATGCCAGTTTCTTTATGAACAAAGTTTTATCTATGGAGCCTCTAGTGAAATTATTTTGAAGAAGAAAATTAGATAATGTTTCATACCAGGCTCTGGGTGCTTGTTTCAACCCATAAAGAGCCTTATCAAGCTTATACACCCAATCAGGGTGTTTATGATCTTCAAAACCTGGTGGTTGACATACATAAACTTCTTCTTTTATTTTACCATATAAAAATACACTTTTGACATCCATTTGAAAAACTTTAACATTATGAAAAGCAGCATAAGCTAAAAACAAACGAATTGCCTCCAGTCTGGCTACAGGGGCAAAGGTTTCATCATAATCAATACCTTCTTCTTGTGAAAACCCCTGTACAACCAGTCTGGCCTTGTTCTTGACAATTTGACCTTTTTCATCAGTTTTATTCCTAAACACCCATTTAGTGCCTATTGCACACTTACCTGGGGGTAAGGAACCAGTTCCCACACTTGCTGTTTTTGAAATTGAAGAAGCTCAAGCTGCATGGCTTCAACCCATCCATTGTCCCTTAAAGCAACATGATAATTCTTTGGCTCTTGCTGACTGATGAAGAGAGCATAGAGACAAAAATTGGACAATTGACTTCTTGTTGAAACACCAGCAGTTATGTCACCAATGATCTGTGACACAGGATGATTCTTCAATTCTTGATATGCAATAATATCTGTGCAAGTGTTTGTAGAAGATTCAGCAGCAGCAGATGTTGATGTAGACTCTTGAAACCTAGACTGAGATGGCAGTTCAAATGAAATAGAGGATTCAGAGATTTCATCAGCATTTGTTGTGGATGGAGCTGCTGAGGCTACAGGAACATCAAGTGTAGTAGAACCAGGCAGATGATCACTACAACTTGCATTTGTATCTTCAGTTGGAGATGATGGATCTTCAGAGACCATAACAGGTGGAGGCTGATATGGAACATATTGCAGTATGTCCAAGTCAAACATCTCAACAGGGTTTTGAGGAATCTTGTCTTTTGGGGATTCATTGAACTTGACATGCAAAGTCTCTTCAACAATCTTTGTTCTGCAATTAAACACTCTGTATGCCTTGCAAGTAGATGAATACCCAACAAAATACCCTGCATCCACCTTGGAATCAAATTTTGAAGGATACTTTTTGTGTTAAGAATATAACAAGGACACCCAAAAGCTCTAAAGAATGAAATCAAAGGAGCCAAATGATATAAGAGCTCATAAGAAGTCTTCATCAACCTTTGATTCACTAATACTCTATTCTGAACATAGCAAGCTGTATTGACAGCTTAGTGGCAACCAGAGTCAGCCAACATTGTCCTTGCAGCTTCAATCAGGGTCCTGTTCTTTCTTTCCACCACTCCATTTTGCTCTGGAGTTCTTTGAATACTATATTGTCTTTTGATTCCCTTAGACAAATAGAATTCATCAAGAGTGTGATTTCTAAACTCTGTCCCATTATCACTTCTCACACACTTAACAGGAAGTGAATGCTGCTTCTCCACATGTAACACAAAATAGATAATACTTTGAGCTGCTTCATCCTTGGAGTGCAAGAAGAAAGTCCATACATATCTAGAGTAATCATCCACAATTACCAGACAGTACTTTTTCTTTGCCATGCTCATTACTCTCACAGGACCAAAAAGATCCATGTGCAGTAATGCAAGCAGGCTGTGGACTTAGGTTCTTCTATAGAAGGGAATGAAGCTTTGTGTTGCTTTCCTTTTAAGCAAGCTGGACAGGTATCATCACACTTGAACTCTTTCAATGGCAAGCCTCTCACTAATCCATGATGAATGAGCTATTCATGTTCTTGAAATTCACATGACCCAGCCTTCTATGCCATAGTTCAGATTCTTGAGGAGAGGCTTTGGAGAACAAACATGGATGGCCTTTTAGATCTATTTTCTTTGATAGATCTAAAGCATATACTCTACCAATCCTGTTGGCCTTCAGGAGAGTATACTCATCCAATATTTTGTCAATCTTGTGCAAAACTGTGGAAGACAGAATCCGACAGTTTTGACTTGTGAAAAGTGCAACATGCCCTTTATCACACATTTGACTGACACTCAAAAGGTTGTATTTGAGGTTCTCCACATGGTTGACATCATCAAATCTTATCTCCCCATTTGAGACAAAACCCTTCCCAATGATGTAACCTTTTGCATCATTTCCAAATGAAACAAATCCCTTCTTCCTTTGGGAATAGTCATGAAGAAGAGAGCTGCTCCCTGTCATATGCATGGATCCTCCACTGTCCACATACCAGATGCTTCTTTGGCATGATGAAGAACCCTGCATTTAACACAAACATTAGTTAGCCTTTGAGACCCAAACCTTTTTGGTTTTGGGTCTGTTTTCATCAACAGATGTTAAACTAACAGGTTGTGCATGATTAACAGCTTTTGAAGATGTAGATGATGCTGAAAAGGATTCCTTGGATTTTTGCTTGGGTATCCTTTTCAGTGGTTTAGACACAGAAACATCCAATTGATTAACTCTCCCCAATAGATGTTGAATCATCATCACAAGTTGTGTCTGATTTGTTGATAGAGTTTTCAACTCAGTTGACACATCAGTACTTGTGGATGATTTGTTCTTGTTATTCTCTACACCCTTCTTTTGAAAAGACACTGACTTAGTCTGAGTTTTCAATATTCCCTGAGGAATATTTGCAGCTGTTGTTTGAAAACCCCTTCTTTCTTAGTGACATTTTGAGAAAGCTTAGGTTTATCAGAATGAGATGATTGAGGTACAAACTTGGTTTGAAATTCGTTTTTCATTTTCTGCATTTCCTGCTTAATGATTTTCTTTTTATTGAATTTTAAACCCTTGCTATACCAGCATTCATCAGTCAGATGATTGAACAAACCACATATTTCACATGGTTTTCTTTTCATCTTTTCTTGATCAACTGCTGAAGTTGAAGAAACTACTGAAGATTTGTTCTTCAGTACTTTCTTCCTTTCAGTACTTTTGGGAAGTACTGAAGGATTTTTAACAACTGAAGATTTCTTCTTCAGTGGTTTGCTATCAGTATTTTTTAAAATCCTGATAGATTCTTCAGCAGTTGTCAAGGATTGCTTATTTTCTTCTGATTTAAAATGCTCTTCAGGTGTTGTGTTTTGCCCTTCAGTACTTTGAGTACCTTGTGGAACAACACCTGAATTTCTCAGCTTCTTCTTGATCAAGTGTTTCGAAGTAGTAGGATCATCAGTTATTTGATTAACTGAGATACTCACACTATCTTCATCCTCAGATTTTAAATTTTCAATAGAGGATGAAACACCTGATGATGTGGTTTGGGAATGACTCTCAACCTCAGATTGTACTTCTGACTTAGGAGTAAAATCTGTGGGAGGTATGGTATGATTATACCCAATCCCAAACTTCACATTTGAAGCAGTTTGCTTACTGAGAAGCATTTCAAATCCCTTGCAGGATGTTACCCATCGTTCACAATCAACTTGGGTAGCTGCAAGTGTTTCCTTGAGATTCTTGTGATTTTCTAAATGACCTCTACCTTAGCCTTTTCATCAGTAATTTGACATTTAAACTTATAAATCTCTTCATCCTTTTCTTTTAACACAGACTCAAACTCAGATTTTCTTTTAGAAATTGCCTTTTCTAGGTCAAGATTTTGAATAATTAACGCTACATTTGCTTCCCTAATAGAAACAAAAGCAGCTATGCATGATTCAGAACAAATCTTGGCCTTAGCCTCAGAAGATACCTGTGGTACCTGTGATGAAGAACCCTGTGATGATGAAGGATTGTCATCAGTAGATTCCAAGGCCATTAAAGCAAGGTTTCCAAAAGGATTGTCACCACCATGTTGACCAGCACCAGCAAATTGCTCAGAATAACCAGATACATCATCTGGTAGACTGCTCCAGTCAACAACCTCAGGGGTGAAAAAGCTCTGATGAGATTGAGGTTGAGATTGCTGATTTGATTGAGAAGGCTGAGAATCAGGTAGAGCATGTGGTTGTTGAGCCATTGGTACAGAAACTTGACCAGACTGAGGCATGTAAAAACATGGATAAGGATATGGCATGGGGCTTTGAGGGACAAAGTATGCAGGAGATGATTGATGCTGAGAATGATGATCAGAACTGGTAGGATGTTGCCCTTTGGATTGTGAATTATTACTTGGAAAAGTCACAAAGGGTGCAGATGAGTTAGATCCAAATGATCTACACTCTCTAGCAAAATGTCCAAGTCTGTGACACTTGTGACATCTCAACTTACTCTTGTCAAAACCAACCTTGGTTTTGCCAGAGAGACCAGGAAATTTCCTACCTGTTCTCTTATAAAACTTTTGAGATCTGATATTAATCAATGCCATTTGGCTCAAAATATCCATCTCTTCAAGATCATCATCAGCTATTCCTTTCAAATCATCCATCACAAAACACAAATTATCAGCATTAAAACATGAGTTTCCCTCAACTCCAATGAAAGCATGATTTCCACTGTTTGAAGAGAAATCAATATCATCATATGAACTTTCAGATGAAGCATATTCAGACTCATAACCAACCAGAGCAGTATTACCTGGTACAAAGTCATCAGTGAGCTTTCCAGATAAAGATAATTTCCTTTTCTGTTCTATCTCTCTCTCAAAGTTAAGAGTTTCCCATGAAGTTGGGTGAGAGATAGAGTATCCAGATTTGCACTAGAGCGTAGGACAATGGTGTAGGTGTCCCATCTCTCAGGCAGGGATCTGAGGAATCTATTATTCATCTGGTTTTTGTGTATTCATGTTGAACCATTTTAAGCTCAGAGATTAAACATGAAAACCGCTCAAACTGTTGAGTCAGTGTCTCACCCTTCCTATGAGTGAATGTCTCATATTGCTGGGCAAGGATTTCTCTGTTGTTTGCTAAGACCTCATCAGTTCCTCCAAATTGTTCCTTTAGAGCAACCCAGAGATCATAAGCAGTTTCATGATGCATTAGCCCAGAATAGATTTCATTAGGCAGTGCCATGGCCAGAATTCCATGGGCTTTAGCATCAATCTCAAACAGTTTTAAATCCTCATCAGAATATTGTTCCTTCTTTTTAGGAACCATCTCCTTGGTTTCAGGATTACTCACCATAGGCTTGTATGGTCCATGAACCACAGACTTCCAACAACCTGAACTGTTAACAGACAGGTGATGGAGCATTCGACGTTGCCATATGTTATACTCACTCCTAACAAGCATAGGAGGCTTAGTTGAGGAGCCAGTATTGTGAGGATCATTCATTGAAGTAGTCATTTTCACTAATTCAATTGAAGTCAAGGAGATTAAAATTGGTCTAGTTTGAAAACTCAACAACACACTTAGAAAACACAATTAGAATCACAATTAATGAACCGGAAGCACAGAAAACTAATCTCTATAATCAATTCTTGCAAAACAACTAATTCGATCAACCTTTGCTATCAAAAGAACAGTTTCAATGATCAATTGTTAGATCGATCAATGATTAACCTGCTCTGATACCATTTGATAGGATCGGATCAATTAGGTTGGAATTATGCAGCGGAATATCACAAATTGAGATCAAATTCAAGCAAGAAAGGTAATGAATATGCAAGACAATCAATCACAATTATAGAGAGAATATTTCTGTTAAAGGAATGTTTTCATTCACGCGTAATGCTTCGGTTTGAAATACAGCTAGGTCAACATCCCTTATATAAAGGAATGTGACGTCTGCTGATGTCACTTGACAGTGACATCTAACAGAATTACAAAAACAACTGAAATAAGCAAACTACTGAGATGTTCTCAACAACTGATTACATCTCAGTGAATGCTAAGTACAGTTACATAAAACTACTGACTAATAACTACTGAAACAATAAACTACTGAAATATAAAGTTACAAGTACTAAAAAGTAAAACCATCACAACTACTGAAGTTAACAACTTAAGCTGTTGTGACAACTGCTGATCACTCTGGTCTTCAGTCTTTGTCTTCAGCACTTCATCTTCAGACTTTGTCTTCAGCACTTCATCTTCAGACTTTGTCTTCAGTTCTTTGCTTTCAGACTTTGTCTTCAGACCTTTGTAATTAGCTGATGTCTTCAGCTGATGTAATTATCTTCAGCAGTTGTAATGTCTGTGGGACTTAGAGGTTTTTCTGATCAGGCTCATTGGTTATTTTGGTCCAACATCCCTCACTAGAGATCAATTTCTTGATCTGCCCAGAGGAACATTGAACCAAGTCGCAAAACTCTTTGGCCTCAACTCGTATTCTCTGTATGAAGAAGAGAAAAAGCTAAGGAGAAGGCTGGTGATCTGCTGGATACAAAGAAAGGGGACAAGGTGCCAAGTCAACCCCTAGTGCTTAGAAAGAGGATTATTCAGTGGAGGTTTGAAGACTCTTTTAACAACTTTTTTGTTGAGAGAGAGAGTGGAGATATAAATAGGTTAAATGCCTCATATCTGCTACACTTAAGCAGATTTGACATTGCTGAGTTAGCAGAGAAGCCACTCTCCAACCCCTCCAACTCTGAGATAGTTGCTCATATCGGAAATCACCTAAGCAGTCTTCATCTGGCTGAGCTAACTGCTAGGACCAAGATTGAAGAAGAGTTGAAACAGGGGAGGAGGAGGAAAGGAAGTGATCAGCAACCAAAGGCAAAGCCTTTCTTCAAATGGTTGAGGGTCCTGAACTTGAATCCATAGTTAGATGGGAGTATGACTATAACTCCCGTCAACTAACTTTCTTCAGAGGGGCACAACAAAGGGTAAATGTCATTCAAAGTGATAAACTGGATCTCCTATCCACTAATGACTTGTACAAACTTCTCAGCACCACTTAAGGGAAGAACAATGAAACAGACAAGCATCTTCTATCTCTGGTGCTGAAGGTTTTGAGAAGCAGAAATTAGTGAGGTTTTGGTAGCATCAGCCTAGGGGGAGTTTGTTGGATCTAGAAAGGCTGGTGCAACCAAAACCAGATCACTTAGACTATTTTGGTGTAACTAATAAAGGACTTCCGAAGCTAAGTGTGGAAGTTTTAAAGGAAATGGAGTTCTTCCGAAGACAAAGTGCAAGATCATCTTCCGAAGGAATACTCCAACTTCCGAAGACAAAGTATTCTCTTCCGAAGTTCAAGACTTAGAAGAAAAACAAGAGGTCAACTACCGAAGTATGAAGATATGAAGAAGTCCTCAAGCCTCGGAAGAAGTAGCCTCTTCCGAAGTATAAGTGGCTTCAGAAGAACTTCTGAAGCCAACTAACCTTCAGAAGACATTACTATGAACCAGTGGACATAAGTATGGTCTCTCTGACACTCTGCTGCAGACCTCTGATATACTGCATGGCGTTTTCTCAAAAGCCATGTAGTTGACCACCTTTATCAGTTAGTACAGTTGCCAACTTTAGTTTGTGACAAAAGGTAAGTCATGGACATGTCATGACTACCATATCTTAGATAATACTTTATCTAAGATACCTTAACTTTAGCATTGTAGTATATGCTTTAGTCGTAGGTTTCCAGCTGGTATCAAAGTATATCCGGCTGTAGGATCTAGTATATATAGTTTCTCATTGTAACTCTTGTAATATGCTTGTAAGAGTCTTGTAATACTTTAAGTTGAGAAGTAATATATACAAGTAACTTGAAAATATTTCTATGTGTCCTTGTTACTTAGTATATTATCATCAACTCTTAGAAAGGGATTCTACTTCATCATCTGATCCGAGTGTGTTACAAGTGAGTTTGAGAGAAAACTAAGTGTTAAAGTGACAAAACCGATCCTGCATGTTACACGGGTTGAATAAAAAATATGATTATAATAAAATTCATTAATTATAAAAATATATTTTAAGATTTGATATGACAGAATATTATGTATGGAAATAACTATAAGAAATAAACAATTATATCAACTTTTTAAAATTTGTTTTTAATTTTTTTCCAAAAAAATGAACATTTTGTTCGAAAACAAACCGTATAAAAGTAACATTTTAAAAAATTTTCTTAATATAACTCCCAAATTTAATTATTTTTGGTTTTCAAAATTTGACCTTTTTATTAATAATTCAATTAATTTGGTCTACAATTACCCTATTCAAAATAAGCAATAACTCATAAGGCTTTGAACAAATTAAATTAAGTTATCTTTATCAATCACATTAAAAGAATGATATTTTCCAAATTTACAATACGACCATAATTATTAAACTTACGACATAATTCTACAAATTGGTTAATGAAGATCTTCGCGAATATAACAAAATAACTCTACCACATGTCGTCTTCTCACACAAGTTTTGTCACATGTCATTATCTGAACAAGTCAATTGTTTGATTATAACATTAAATTCTAATAATCTTTATATATAATAAATAAAAGGATGTTTTGCCACATGTCTTGATTTTAGCTACTACATTGCCACGTGGCATGGTTTCCAAAACATAACAGCCACGTGTCAGCTTTCTGACTAAATAACTTCTAGGGCGATAATTAAGACAATAATTTAAATTCAAAATTAAAATTAATATGTAGTTATTTTTTTCTAAATTTAGTATCAATATTATTTTAATTTTTCTAAATTTAGAATTGATTATTTTTTGTCTAATAATAATGATGATAATTAAATAAGGCAATAATTTAAAATTGATATATATTTATTTTTCTAAACTTAGTATCAGTCTTATTTCAATTTTTCTAAAGTTACTATTGATTACTTTTGAAAGAAACCTACATTTAGTATTGATTATTTCTATTTAATAATAACTATATATCAATTTTAAATCTAAATTTAAATGTCACGTGACATATTCACAACATAAATTGCCATGTGATATTTATTAGGAATATCATTAAAAAAATATTTAATGTTTAATTAAATAAGATTCTAAATTTAATTAGTAAAACACAATTTTAAAAAACTTTAAATTTCAAACTCAATCTGCAATTCAAATTGAGATTTTATCTAAAAGATAACTAATTAAATTAGTTAAATTTAAAACTTAAAACTAATAATTTTAATATGCAAATAGAGCATATGTAGTTCACAAATTTTAAATTCTAATGGTCTGAGTATTTTGGTTTAATAATTTCAAATTTTAAAAATCTTATATATTTTAACAACATCATATAATATTTGTTGCATTACATAACATAATATCATTATTTTTAATTATATATATACAATACTTTGTTTCTGTTTATTGTTCTTTTACTATCAAAGATAACATAATACCATTATATTATTATACGAAATAACTTCTCCTATGATCAAATAGTCCAAATATTCTGTATGAATAACTTCTCCTACTTCTCAATTATTCATTAAATCATTATTTTCGACTCATTTCGTATTACATTCAATTATATTATTATGTACACTTGGATTTAAAAAAACAAGTTTTTATGATAAACCTTAGTACTGTATTTTTTGTCCAGCAACCAACTTTCACTTTGTTCGTTTTTTATTCATGTATATTGGTTTATACATATTTGCAGGACCGTTTAAGGGCTTAAGCACAATTACAACACAACAACACAATGAGGAGATTAACTAAGCTCTAATCAAACAGTGAACTGGGTAACCAAAGGTGATACAAAGAACACAAGTAAAGCAAGAGACAGAACAAGAGAATATGGGTTTCAAGGAGGCAGTATATTGCTTTCTCAAGTTCTTTTACAAGTGTTACAAAGCATAAAGAAAAGATACAAGAACTTGAAATACTTATACTACAACCTACAACCGGCTATACTTTGAAAGCCAGCTGGATACAATTGACTAGACACTAACAAAATCAATTGTAGGATCAAAAGGCATATCTGCCTTTTGACCTTGTGACTATGACATGCCATAGCTCACATCCTTATACAATACAAAAAGGATAAAGTACATAAAGTGGAAAGTTGAAGACTCAAGACCTTAATGTACAGTTACCAAAAGCAAGACCCTTTTCACCAACTCATGTAAGTTGGTGACTTTACAGAGATGCAGCGGAAAAGGTGCTTTATGGAACAGTACACCAGATAAAGCATGTGTACTAAAAGTCTTCGGAAGAAATCTGTCTTCATAGGTTGAAGCTTCGGAAGACTTTGTCTCTGAAGCTTCGGAAGACTTCATGTTTGGCTTCGGAAGATATTGGTCTTGGCTTCGGAAGATTTTACACTTAGAGTATTTTCTAATGCTTTGTGTAAAACTTCCGAAGCATTCTTCACTTCAGTACTTAGTGCATGTTGCTGAGACACTTAGGCTGTTTTGGGTTGCATCAGACTTCAGGAATCCTTACAAACTCCCCCTAGGCTGATGCTACCAAAACACTTGGAAGATCTTCAAATGTTGGTAGTCTTCAGTACAATCAGGACCATTCCTTTCTTCATGAGATGGTCAGGATCATCAAGACTTTCATAGTATCTTCTCATCTCAAAGAGATCATGCAGAGGTAAGTTGATTATGTCTTGCCATGAGTAGACATTCTCAACACCTTGATCTCTGATAACAGTCCATCTCTCTGGATTGGTAGAGTAAGTCCAGGACAAGATGGGTGTCTCACTAGTTAGAGGAGCCACTTGAATAGGAGTTGATTGGGCTGCCTCATCATGCACTTCCTCAGGTTGATCTGATTCAGCCTGAGGTGCAGAGGTAGATGACTTTGGCTTCTTCTTCTTAGTCTTTGGTTTAGAAGCCATCCTCTTCTTCCTCTTGGATGTCTTTAACTGAGAAGACTGGTCTGCAGCACCATGTTGATCATCAGTGTCTTTCTCAGTTGGGTGTTCCTCCCTCACAGGTTCAGAAGGAGAGGGAGTTTGACCCTGCCTAGGATCAGAAGATGAAGCTTGCTGAGGCTCAGCTGGAGGTGCTGGTTGAGGTGTCTCTGGTTGTTCAAACTTGACCTCCACTTCAGGTGGGACTTGACTTGGAAGAGAGTGCAAGTCAATGAGTTCTCCACTTTTAATCTTCTGCTTGATCACCCTAATATGCTCATCCATGTGGATAGAGACATGGGGCCAAGTCTCCTTCCGGAGAATCCATACAGCTTCAAGAAGCTCACCATTCTTTGTCTGTCAGCAGACTTCTTTGCATTCTTTTGAATGATGGCCCTTGACTTTGCAGCTTCTTCCCTTAGTTTCCTTTTAGTTGTCTTTCTTTCCTTGACTAACTCAAGCTCAAGTTGCTTTAGATACTCGAACTCAATGAAGTCATAGGACAAAGGGAGAAGTGCATCTGCCTGATAGAAGCCTGTGGCACTCAGGTAGTTGATCATCTTGATCCTATCTTCCTCTTTATCTACCTGAGGTTCTTGTGGAGCCACATCTTCCTGTGCAGGACTTTCTTGAACTGGTGAGAGAGTAGGAGCATGCTTGTAAAGTCTTTTCTGTCTCTTCTCCTCTTTGAGTTGGAGAAGTATCATTGCATCCTCTTTCTCCTTCAACTCTCTTGACACTTCTCTGTCAGCCAGTTCATTTAGCTCTTCTAAGGGGAGGGAGATGATCTCATCAATGTCATAGTTCCTGGTCTGTAAGTAGGTAATCCTGACTGCCCTTAACTCATCATCTTGAGTATTTGGTCTGGGAGCAGCCCTGATTGCAGCTTGCATGAAGCTAGATGACCCAGTGGAACTTTCTCCCCTTAGTCTCCTTTTCCTCTCTCTCTCTTCCTCCTCAATTTCCTCAGGAGTCATTATCCTTTTCCCTTTGTCACCAACAGACCTTTGTGACTCAGGGTGGATTGAAGCTTGGCCTTCATTGCTTGGAGTAGCTTCCATGCTCTGGCCAGAGAGAGGCTGAGAAACACCTTCACCAGCAGGTGTCTCAGATGGAGTTTGGACCTCAGCAGCAGTTGTTGATGATGAGACAGGGGTCTCAGGTTCTGTCACTGGGCCTTCAGTCAAGGTTTCCCCTATGAAACTAATCTTAGGGTCCACCTCAACATCCAGTTGACCGATGACATTGCCTGATTGCCTAAGTCTCCTTCTTAGAGAGAACTCTGCAAGGATCCTGTCTTGGATTCTTTGAGCCAGCCTGTCAGCTTGTCTTGAATTGCTTGGATTGACAAGTGGCAAGTTGACTAAATCCAGTCTTTCATAAAAGCTCAGGCTTTGGAATTGAAAAACTTCTTGTTGGCCTTGAACTCTTTGAAGTATGAGGGCTCTCCTGTCATCATCATACCTCCACCTTATGATGTGATTGCCAGTTCCTAGTGGTGGAGATGAGACAGCCCTTGGTATGCCTTCCTCAAAGAGACTCCTGATGAGAGAGTCTATAGAGTCCACATTAATGTGAACTTGAGGAAGTTGCTGAGAATGCACAACAGCAAGTGAGGATGGTGAGTCCTCTATGTCCATTCTCTCTGAAGAACTCCCAGGTTCTGTGGTTGTAACAACTTTCTCCCCCTTTTTGGTAGCATCACCCACTTGCATAGGTGAGCTGGAGGATAAGTCAATCACTTCCACAGGTTCTTGTGTTCCTGGTTGAGCTCTCCTTAAAGGTCTCCCAGCTAGTTTTTCCTGCAGATATGAAATCTGGAGTTGCTGATCATTGACCCTGTTTTGCAGGGTAGTCACCTGAGATTCCAAGTGACTAACCTTAGAGACTAAATAGGTGCATGTTTTTGACAGTTTTTGCACCTTTAGTCTCAAATTCCCCTCATCTTCATCAGAAGATTCATTGGGGGATGAGATGATTGGACCAAAGTCCTCTCTCTCACCACCAGCTTGAGTTTCTTGGCTGCTGGTTTTCCTCTGCTCACTGGCAGCCTCAGTTGAGATGCCAATGGGCTGAGTTGCCATGGTTGAGGTCTTAATGATGTAATCACTTTCAAAAGTGAGAGCCTCTTCCATATGGACATCCTGAACAGGTTCAGAAGTGTCCACCTCAGTAATAGGTGACTGATGGGGGATAGACTGAGGAGAGTCAGAGGTACTCATCTCTCTTTGAGTAGGGGAGGAGAAGAGAGACTCATGGTACTCACTGAATCCTAAGTCTTCATCAGTGTAAAAGGATAGGTTGGGAATTGGTTGGTTGAGATCCAAAGGCTGGGGATGGTAGCTGTCCCCTGAAGGTTGTCCACTTGAGTGTTGAGACTCAGAGTGAAGGCTTAAGGTTGTTGGGCTATTGAGCTCATCAGGGTGAGCTTGAGGAACCTCAGCCCTGATAGGTGAAGTAATGGGAGTGGTTTGCTCCTCAGGAGAAGTGGGAGCTCTAGTGTCCACTTCTTCCTGTAAGGTTGAGTATTTGGGGGCCTGCACAGACTCAATAGCCTGAGCAGGGGTTCGTTTGGATTTTCTTTGGTAGGTGAGGGTATTTCTGGTCTTTTTAATGGTAAGGACAAAAGAGGTGTGGGTTCAACACTAGCTTGTGTTGCTAGGTTGTCACCTTGAGCAATGAGCTCTAACATTTTTGGGACTAGGGCTGTTTCTACCCCAGAGAAGCCTACAGTTGGCTTCTTCATTATTTTAAAGATGCCGGGCTTCATCTGTCCCAATTTAAGAATATTACCTGTTTCCCTCAACTGTGAGCCCAGTTCACAGTTGAGAATGTGTTGAACATATCTAGGAAACATGTAATACTCTAAGGAGTCTAAGTTTGCAAGTAAATTAGTATAAACAAATTGTGAATACCTGAACTTGACCCCCTGAACCATTCCATGAACTATAAAGGAGAGATCCTCAGGAATCTGGTCCCATCCACCATGCTTGTTTGACAAGCTGTGGATAACCACATGGAGCAGGAATTTCCATTGGGATGAGACCTTCCCTTTCCTAAAGGTCTTTACAGAGAAATCTCCCTCATAGCCCATCTGCTCAAAAGAATGATTAACAGCTTCTTTTGGGAAGGACACCTCACCTTCTTCATCATCCAGCTGTAGATGTTGGTTAATGATGGCCGGAGTGATGAAGATTGTCCTCCCTTGCACTGTGGCAGACAGTGCCTTCTCCCCATCCATAATGACCTCTTGGCAGGTCTTCCAGAATTCAAGCAAGTGATCCTCATATAGAGTAGGATCAATGGTCAGGGAGGTGAAATAATTTGACAGAGTCAAGAATTGGCAAATCTCTGAGAAACTTGCATCTTTCTCAGAGCTTAACAGAGCAACTTGATTATGTTGCCTGTGTAGTTGCATGGAGAAATCAGGGTTGTTTCTGCGGTTAAGGTTGGCCATTTCAGAAGCTTAAGGGTGAAGAAAGGTAGAAAGCAAAGGCGGTTTAGAGAATTAGGTTAGAGAAACAGTAGAATTGAGGAAGATAGTGGGAAAGAGGGGGAACCGTTGGGTATTTATATGAAAAGGGATTTGAACCAAAGTTAATGAAAGAGGATAAACTTTGAAATCCGAAAGTCGGTCCCACCTCTGAAAAGGTAGTTTACTTTTGCTCAAAAAGTAGTTTTCTTGGAATTCGAAAAGCTTCCGAAGTTTATTTGTCTTCGGAAGTTTTGATTTAAAAAGCTTCCGAAGCTAAAATGGCTTCGGAAGATTTTCCTGAGAGTCTTGATAATTTATGCTTCGGAAGAGAAATAAACCCTTGAATGCTTTGTATGAAAATAAACAAAGCTTCCGAAGGTTAATTTTGCTTCGGAAGGAAAAGGTTCTTGAAAATAAATAAGTGTCTGAGATAAGAATTTTAAGCTTCGGAAGATGAATTTGACTTCTTCCGAAGGTAAAATCTCTTAGACAGTTATTTATTTTGAAGACATGTTTTTCTTCCGAAGATAAAATTTTATCTTCCGAAGTATCAAAAATTTTCAAGAATCTAAGGAAAGTCTTCAAAAAGAATTTTACATCCAAAGAAAACATGAGCTTATGAAAGTGATGAACTAGACAACTTAGGACACACATATTTTAAGAAGAAATAATTAGAATTAGTTTTAATAAAAAGTCTACTCAAAGTTAATCATCCCAATAGCTGATATCAGATACTTAAATCTCTGTTCATCAAAAGCTTTTGTGAACAGATCAGCATATTGTTCATCTGTATGAACTTTGACTAGTTTAATTAATCCTTTTTCATAGTTATCCCTTATTAAATGATACCTGATGTTGATGTGTTTGGTCCTTGAGTGCTGCACAGGGTTCTCAGTGATAGAGATAGCACTATTGTTGTCTATGTGGATAGGAGTCTCTTTGAAGTTAAATCCATAGTCCAGCATCTGATTTTGAATCCAAAGCACTTGAGCACAGCAGCTTGCAGCAGCAATGTATTCAGCCTCAGCAGTTGATGCAGACACACAGGATTGTTTCTTGCATTGCCATGAGACCACCCTTCCACCAAGGAATTGACATCCCCCAGATGTAGACTTTGCAGTCATATTGCAACCACCATAATCACTATCTGTATAGGCATACAGATTGAAATTTGGATTCTTTGGATACCATAGACCAAGTGTTGAAGCACCTTTGAGGTATCTTAAAATCCTTTTCACAGTGATTAAGTGAGACATCTTAGGGTTGGCTTGATATCTTGCACAAATACATGTAGCAAACATGATATCAGGCCTGCTAGCTGTAAGATACATAAGAGACCCAATCATAGCCCTGTATAAGTGCTCATCTACACACTCCCCCTCAAGATCTGGACCAAGGGAGTGGTTTCTGGCTATGGGTGTCTTAGCAATCTTACAATCAGTCATATTGAACCTCTTGAGTATGTCTTGAACATACTTTGACTGACTTATGAAGATGCCATCTTCAACCTGCTTCACTTGAATTCCCAGAAAGAAGTTGAGTTCTCCCATTGAACTCATCTCAAATCTGTCTTTCATCAGCTTCTCAAAGTCTTTGCAGAGCTTTGGATTAGTTGAACCAAAGATGATGTCATCAACATATACTTGAACCAGCAATAAGTCATTTCCCTGTCCTTTGATGAAGAGAGTTCCATCTATAGTACCTCTTCTGTATCCATGCTTACAGAGATACTCAGATAGTGTCTCATACCACTTCCTGGGTGCCTGATGCAGCCCATAAAGAGCTTTGTCAAGCTTGCAGACATAATCAGGATGATCAGGGTCTACAAAACCAGGTGGCTGTTTGACATAAACCTCCTCATCAATCACTCCATATAAGAAAGCACACTTTACATCAAGTTGGTAGACCTTGAAGTTCTTGGATGCAGCAAATGCCAGGAATATCCTAACAGCTTCTAGTCTTGCTACAGGAGCAAAGACATCAGTGTAGTCAATCCCTTCTTCTTGTGTGTATCCTTGAACAACTAGTCTTGCCTTGTTCTTGATGATGATTCCTCTATCATCCTTCTTGTTTCTAAAAACCCATTTGGTTCCAATGGTAGTCTTCCCATGAGGAAGAGGACAAAGGTTCCAAACTTTCTGCCTTTTGAATTGAAGCAGCTCTTGTTGCATAGCTTCAACCCAACTTCCATCCTTTAGAGCTTCATCAACTTTCTTGGGCTCTATCTGAGATAAGAAACAAGAGTGAAGACAAACATTTGCTTCATGGGTTTGTCCTCTTGTTCTTACCCCTGTGACAACATCTCCAATGATGTTTGTGGTGGGGTGAGACTTGTGGATCCTTAGCTGAGGGATCACAGCAAGTTGTTGAGAAAGATCTAAATTTGAGAAATTTAAATCTGGTCTTGAAGATTCACCCTCCACATTATCACACTTATCAAGATTAACTTGATCCAATGAGTGTGAGACATCATTGATGTTGTCATCTATGGTATGGTTATTAGCATCAAGAAATTCCTGATCACTATCACCATCACCATTGTTGTCTTCTACAAGTGAGGTGTCTTTATCTGGTTGAGAGGCCTCTGAGCTGGAATTTGAAGGCATGCCAGATGTATCAGCTAATTTGTCATTGTTGTGCTGATAGAAACCTCATTTGCTGAAGTAGTTCCAACTGGAGCTGAAATGTATGAGTTGAAGGTCTTCCTAGCTCAAATCTTGGATCAGGATCACCTGTATTTAGATTTTCTGCAGATCCTGAAACATGCTCACAAGATTTGTTAAAACAGTTGGTAACTAAATCAAGATCAAACAGCCAATCCGGACCAGAACCAGCCACACAAGGAGTGTGCTCATTGAAAGTCACATTGGCTGACTCCTCAACAATTCTAGTTCTGAGATTGTATACTCTATAAGCTTTAGCTTGAGAAGAGTATCCAATAAAATGTCCATCATCTGATTTCTCAGCAAACTTGGCAATTTGATCTTTGGTATTCAAGATGGTGCAGGGACATCCAAATGACCTGAGAAAACCAATGAAAGGTTTCCTCTTGTGCCAAAGTTCATAAGGAGTCTTACCATGTGTCTTAACTACTAAAACTCTGTTTTGCACATAGCAAGCAGTATTGACTGCCTCTGCCCAGAAGGTGATAGGCAGTTTAGAGTCAGACAACATAGTTCTTGCAGCTTCAATAAGTGTCCTGTTTCTCCTCTCAGCAACTCCATTTTGCTGAGGAGTCCTGGGAGCACTATATTGTCTTGTAATACCCTTTTCATCACAAAATGCATCAAGGATTTGGTTCTTGAATTCAGTTCCCTGATCACATCTTATGGTTTTGACCTTGTGATCACATTGATTCTCAACTTTTAAGATGAAATTCTTCAGAATCTCAGGGGTTTCATCCTTAGTTCTAAGGAAGAAGACCCAAGTGAATCTTGTAAAATCATCTGTGATCACCAGACAGTAAGAGGTCCTTCCTAAACTCATTACACTGGTGGGGCCAAAGAGATCCATATGTAACAAGTGTAGGGGAGTAGTGATGGAGTTCTTTTCCTTAGGCTTGTGAGATACCTTGTGTTGCTTCCCTTTCAGGCATGCAACACAATGATCATCACTAGTAAACTCTTTCTTTGGCATTCCAGTTACCAGATCATGTTTAATTAATTTATTCATGTTCTTAAAGTTTACATGGCACATTCTTTTATGCCATAGGAAAGACTCATCAGAGGGGCATGACTATAACTCCCGTCAACTAACTTTCTTCAGAGGGGCACAACAAAGGGTAAATGTCATTCAAAGTGATAAACTGGATCTCCTATCCACTAATGACTTGTACAAACTTCTCAGCACCACTTAAGGGAAGAACAATGAAACAGACAAGCATCTTCTATCTCTGGTGCTGAAGGTTTTGAGAAGCAGAAATTAGTGAGGTTTTGGTAGCATCAGCCTAGGGGGAGTTTGTTGGATCTAGAAAGGCTGGTGCAACCAAAACCAGATCACTTAGACTATTTTGGTGTAACTAATAAAGGACTTCCGAAGCTAAGTGTGGAAGTTTTAAAGGAAATGGAGTTCTTCCGAAGACAAAGTGCAAGATCATCTTCCGAAGGAATACTCCAACTTCCGAAGACAAAGTATTCTCTTCCGAAGTTCAAGACTTAGAAGAAAAACAAGAGGTCAACTACCGAAGTATGAAGATATGAAGAAGTCCTCAAGCCTCGGAAGAAGTAGCCTCTTCCGAAGTATAAGTGGCTTCAGAAGAACTTCTGAAGCCAACTAACCTTCAGAAGACATTACTATGAACCAGTGGACATAAGTATGGTCTCTCTGACACTCTGCTGCAGACCTCTGATATACTGCATGGCGTTTTCTCAAAAGCCATGTAGTTGACCACCTTTATCAGTTAGTACAGTTGCCAACTTTAGTTTGTGACAAAAGGTAAGTCATGGACATGTCATGACTACCATATCTTAGATAATACTTTATCTAAGATACCTTAACTTTAGCATTGTAGTATATGCTTTAGTCGTAGGTTTCCAGCTGGTATCAAAGTATATCCGGCTGTAGGATCTAGTATATATAGTTTCTCATTGTAACTCTTGTAATATGCTTGTAAGAGTCTTGTAATACTTTAAGTTGAGAAGTAATATATACAAGTAACTTGAAAATATTTCTATGTGTCCTTGTTACTTAGTATATTATCATCAACTCTTAGAAAGGGATTCTGCTTCATCATCTGATCCGAGTGTGTTACAAGTGAGTTTGAGAGAAAACTAAGTGTTAAAGTGACAAAAACCGATCCTGCATGTTACACGGGTTGAATAAAAAATATGATTATAATAAAATTCATTAATTATAAAAATATATTTTAAGATTTGATATGACAGAATATTATGTATGGAAATAACTATAAGAAATAAAACAATTATATCAACTTTTTAAAATTTGTTTTTAATTTTTTTCCAAAAAAATGAACATTTTGTTCGAAAACAAACCGTATAAAAGTAACATTTTAAAAAATTTTCTTAATATAACTCCCAAATTTAATTATTTTTGGTTTTCAAAATTTGACCTTTTTATTAATAATTCAATTAATTTGGTCTACAATTACCCTATTCAAAATAAGCAATAACTCATAAGGCTTTGAACAAATTAAATTAAGTTATCTTTATCAATCACATTAAAAGAATGATATTTTCCAAATTTACAATACGACCATAATTATTAAACTTACGACATAATTCTACAAATTGGTTAATGAAGATCTTCTCGAATATAACAAAATAACTCTACCACATGTCGTCTTCTCACACAAGTTTTGTCACATGTCATTATCTGAACAAGTCAATTGTTTGATTATAACATTAAATTCTAATAATCTTTATATATAATAAATAAAAGGATGTTTTGCCACATGTCTTGATTTTAGCTACTACATTGCCACGTGGCATGGTTTCTAAAACATAACAGCCACGTGTCAGCTTTCTGACTAAATAACTTCTAGGGCGATAATTAAGACAATAATTTAAATTCAAAATTAAAATTAATATGTAGTTATTTTTTTCTAAATTTAGTATCAATATTATTTTAATTTTTCTAAATTTAGAATTGATTATTTTTTGTCTAATAATAATGATGATAATTAAATAAGGCAATAATTTAAAATTGATATATATTTATTTTTCTAAACTTAGTATTAGTCTTATTTCAATTTTTCTAAAGTTACTATTGATTACTTTTGAAAGAAACCTACATTTAGTATTGATTATTTCTATTTAATAATAACTATATATCAATTTTAAATCTAAATTTAAATGTCACGTGACATATTCACAACATAAATTGCCATGTGATATTTATTAGGAATATCATTAAAAAAATATTTAATGTTTAATTAAATAAGATTCTAAATTTAATTAGTAAAACACAATTTTAAAAAACTTTAAATTTCAAACTCAATCTGCAATTCAAATTGAGATTTTATCTAAAAGATAACTAATTAAATTATTTAAATTTAAAACTTAAAACTAATAATTTTAATATGCAAATAGAGCATATGTAGTTCACAAATTTTAAATTCTAATGGTAACAGTCAATCTGAGTATTTTGGTTTAATAATTTCAAATTTTAAAAATCTTATATATTTTAACAACATCATATAATATTTGTTGCATTACATAACATAATATCATTATTTTTAATTATATATATACAATACTTTGTTTCTGTTTATTGTTCTTTTACTATCAAAGATAACATAATACCATTATATTATTATACGAAATAACTTCTCCTATGATCAAATAGTCCAAATATTCTGTATGAATAACTTCTCCTACTTCTCAATTATTCATTAAATCATTATTTTCGACTCATTTCGTATTACATTCAATTATATTATTATGTACACTTGGATTTAAAAAAACAAGTTTTTATGATAAACCTTAGTACTGTATTTTTTGTCCAGCAACCAACTTTCACTTTGTTCGTTTTTTATTCATGTATATTGGTTTATACATATTGATAAACCATCAAGTTACCTTCCTCAATAGGACATCATCAGTATTAGAAATAATTTTTTTAAAGGATCTTGACATATCATGGCGTGATTCGTTTATGAAGGCAGCCAATGTATAATAATCTGGTAGAAACTTACTATATTGAATTTATTGTGGTTGAGGATGCGATATTGTTCAAGTAATCGAATTTTTATCTTATTCTTTTAATACTTGTGTTATAAAACATATATGTGACATTTGTAATTACGAAACACTACAATATAGAGGAATATTCTAAAAATATAATTTCTTAAGTTTAAGAAGTTATTCACTGAATTTGGTTAACGATTTGTATACAGAAAGTTTTTAATATTTATAAACACTAATATTATTTATGTATTTAATTCTTTCATTTAATTTATATATATACACATTTATTTAATCGACCTTCATATGAGTATATATTTGTAAGGCCCCGTTCCCGGGACGCTTACAGTTGGTCGATCATCGCACAAAAACATACATTTCTATTTATCTTACATAAACACTGCAACGGAAACATTCAAAAATGACATTTCATTTCATTATAAAAGCTTTTGTAAAATAATACATCGTTATCCAATTAAAAAATCCAAGTTGCATTACATCACAAAAGCAATATAAATGGATGTCATCCCAAAAGAGCCGAGTAGCCTCACAGTGCCATCCTCAGCAACATTACCTGCCAACGGGAAACACATAAAAGGCAGCGTTGCTGAGTGAGTTCTAGTTTTATAATAAAACATAGTTTTCTTTCATTAAAACCGTTCTTTACTTTAATGTTATCATACATACGTACACATAGATAATATCATTATTATCTTCATCATTCATTCATACTTTAACTCTTACATTCTTTCATCATTACATCTTTTCCTTTCCATCAAACCATAAACCTTACCCTTCTGTTCATGGTACTGGATCTAGGCTTATCATAGACCTTCTATAACGGTGCACCGCACCTCATGGCCACAACACCTAAGGTAAAGTTTAGGTGTACCATTGCCATATGCAATACCTTTCTGTTCATGGTTCTGGACCTAGGCCTATCATACACCTTCTATAAAGGTGCACCGCACCTCATGGTCACAGTACCTAAGGTATGCAGCAATGGTTATATACAAATAGTCAATCACAAAGAAAGACACCGATGTGCATCCTCCCGGGGTAGCGAACCCACACAGTGTTGGGCTAACACCTTTTAATGGCGTGTCCCGATATCCAATGCTTGCAAGACTTTCTTTACTTTCATCATTTATTAATGCGTGCATTCATCATGTTCCTCTTTTCATCATCTTTCACTTTACGTTACATAATACTTTCAATTCAATTATTAACGTAACACATAAAGCCACAGGTAAGATAAACATTCATCATAATCAGGAACATCAACATACACAGTCATCATCATCATACAGACCAACATCATACATACATAACATACATCATGCATAAATATGCAACATCGTCATCATCTTGCTCGACATACCCTTTAAGGTCTCAACAGTCATCTTACATGAACTTTACGGGAATTTCCATTTCAAAACTTACATCTACACTTTCCCCCGAAAGTCAGTAATTAAACTACACATTTCCCCGGGTACAACAGCCCTACTTGGGCGTATGGACACCCTTCAGTCGCATGGCCTCTAGGCGACTGAACATCATGCGAATGGACCAATGCGGATGAACACCTATGCGGATGAACACCCAATTGAATGAACACCCATGCGAATGACCTCATGCGGATGGACTCAATGCGGATGAGTCCTATGCGAATGGAGCTAATGCGAATGGACCTCATGCGAATGAAACTAATGCGAATGAGCACCTATGCGACTGGGCCCTCAGTCGCATGACTCCCCATGCGACTGGCCCCCAATCGTATGAATGAATCCTCAATCGTGCGACTGAACCCTCAATCGTGCGAATGAATCCTCAATCGTGCGAATGAACCTCAATCGCACCTTAATCGGCCGTATGGCCTCCATTCGGTCGCCTAGCCCTAGCCGATGCAGAATGGAGTTCATCCCGAACCCAATCTGCCATTTTCGACCTTCAAGCTCACCCAAACTCATTCTAAGCCTAAATCAACCATCCTAAACCCTAGGAATGCATTCCACAACACCATTCAAGCGCACACTAGCCCTGAAACAAACTCCAAACGCATCACACGCAAACACATACAAATGGGTCAAACACACACACATACAAAAATGGGTTTTCTATATGTTCCAGCCCCAAAATCGTTTGAAAACATGTAAATGAGAGGTCCTAGAACTCACATAAACCACACCGAGAAGTAGAGCTTCGACGCTACACGACGATTTGGCACTCTTGAATCCACCCGAACCAACTTTTCCCCCTTTTTATTTCTTCTTTCCTTTATTGTTTGCTGAAAATATGGGTGTTGGGAGAGGGTAATAGCTGCCCTCTCCCTTCAAATATCTCCACTTACCCAACTTTCTCTCGTTGGCAAGTTTGGTTCCCCGACTTTGGACTTTATTTCTTTTTTCTTCATTCGTCGCCTTCAAAATAAATAACCGGGTGTTACAAGTCCACCCCCTTAAATAGGTTTCGTCCCCGAAACCTGTTATTGCTCGAACAAACGTGGGTAATGCTGCCTCATCTCTTCTTCAGTCTCCCACATAGACTCGGATCCTTTCCTGTGCTTCCAGTGAACACGCACAAGAGGAACCATTTTATTCCTCAGCCTCTTCTCTTTTCGATCGATGATTGCCACAAGTTGCTCCACATAATTGAGCCGTTCGTCTACTTCGATATCTTCCAGTGGAACAATCATATCTTCATCTGCCAAGCACTTCCTTAGATGAGATACATGGAATGTTGGGTGAATTCCACTTAACTCATCCGGTAACTCAAGTCTATAGGCCACCTCTCCTACTCGAGCAATGATTCGGAAAGGGCCTATGTACCTCGGGCTCAACTTGCCCCGCTTTCGGAAATGAATGATGCCCTTCCAAGGTGACCTTCAACATAACCCGGTCACCCACCTGGAACTCAATCGGTCTGCGTCGTTTATCAGCATACGACTTCTGTCTATCTTTGGCTGCCTTCATGAAGGCATTGATCTTTTCAAGCTTCTCGGTCGTAGCCTCGATCACCTTGACGCTTCCTAACTCCTTCTGACCAATATCACCCCAACAGATGGGTATTCTGCATCTCCTACCGTATAGCATCTCATATGGGGGCATACCAATGCTGGCATGATAAATGTTGTTGTACAAAAATTTAGCTAACGGTAAGTAGTCATCCCAACTTCCTCTAAAATCAATCACACATGCCTGAAGCATGTCCTCCAATGTTTAAATGGTACTTTCTGACTGACCATCAGTCCGAGGATGATAAGCTGTGCTAATATGTAACCTCGTCCCCATGGCGTTGTGGAATTTCTTCCAGAATTTGGATGTAAACCGGGTGTCACGATCAGACACAATAGACACCGGCACACCATGACGAGTTACAATTTCTTTGATGAATAGATCGGCCAACCTCTCAGATGAATATGTCTCGCGGATCGGTAGAAAGTGAGCACTCTTCGTCAAACGGTCAACAATCACCCATATGGCATCATACCCTTTCGGGGTACGCGACACCTTCGTTATGAAATCCATGGTGATTTGCTCCCACTTCCATTCCGGTATATCCAAAGGTTGGATCTTCACATATGGCTTCTGATGCTCGGCCTTCACTTGCAAGCAAGTAAGGCACTTACTCACATACTCCACTACGTCACGCTTCATACCCGGCCACCAATAATCTTTCTTCATGTCTTGGTACATCTTTGTAGCACCGGGATGAATAGAGTATCGAGTCTTGTGAGCTTCATCCATAATCTTCACCCGTAGATCCCCAAAGCGAGGAATCCACATTCGTCCAAATCGGGTTCTAAAACCAAGTGTGTTTTCACCCAACTCGGCGACCAGACCTCTCATTCTTTTAGAGTTAAGATGATCTTCCTTCAATGCCTCATCTTGAAACTCTTTGACTTGCTTCATCACATCCGAGGTCATGATCAAACTGGTATGCTTTCACCCGAATCGGCTCGGGCCTCTATTTTCGGCTAAGGGCATCCGCCACCACATTGGCCTTGCCCGGATGGTAATGGATCTCGCAATCATAGTCTTTTATGAGCTCCAACCATCTTCTCTGCCTCATGTTCAGGTCCTTCTGCTCAAAGAAGTACTTCAGGCTCTTATGGTCAGTGAATATGGTGCATTTCGTTCCGTACAGATGGTGCCTCCAAATCTTTAACGCAAAGACCACGACTGCTAGCTCCAAATCATGAGTAGGATAATTGGCCTCATGAACCTTCAACTGTCGGGATGCATAGGCTATAACCTTCTCTCTCTGCATCAACACGCACCCCAACCCCGAGTAGGAAGCATCAGAATAAACCACCAGATCCTCACTTCCATCGGGTAATGACAGAACAGGAGCTTGAGTCAACCTCGCCTTCAGCTCCTCGAACGCCTTCTCTTGAGCATGACCCCATACAAACTTCATATGTTTCCGGGTCAACTTAGTTAGTGGAGAGGCGATCTTAGAGAAGTCTTGAATGAATCTTCTGTAGTAGCTCGCCAAACCCAAGAAGCTACAAATCTCGGATGGCGTCTTTGGTGACTTCCATTGCATAACCGCCTCCACTTTTGCCGGGTTCACCATAATCCCGTCAGGATTCACCACATGACCCAAGAACTGAACCTCGCGCAACCAGAACGCGCACTTGGAGAACTTGGCGTATAACTTCTCCCTTCTCAACGTCTTTAGAACCTCCCGAATGTGACCAGCATGCTCTATCTCGCTCTTCGAATAAATCAGGATATCATCAATAAATACGATCACTGATTTATCCAACATCGGCCGACACACTCGATTCATTAGATCCATAAAAGCAGCTGGCGCATTGGTCGAACCAAAAGACATGACAAGGAACTCGTAATGACCATATCGCATGCGGAAAGCTGTTTTAGGGATATCCTGCTCTTTCACCTTCAACTGATGATAGCCTGATAGAAGGTCTATCCTTGAAAACCAACTGGCACCTTGAAGCTGATCGAACAAATTATCAATTCTCGGTAAGGGGTATCGGTTCTTTATCATCAGCTTATTCAGCTCACGGTAGTCAATACACATCCTCATACTACCGTCTTTCTTCTTCACAAACAGGACCGGAGCACCCCAAGGAGTGATACTCGGTCTAATGAACCCCTTATCAAGCAGCTCTTGCAACTGCTCCATCAACTCTTTCATCTCTATTGGAGCCAGCCGATACGGTGCCTTGGCAACAGGTTGGGCACCCGGTATCAGATCAATCTGAAACTCGATCTCTCGGTCAAGTGGCACTCCTGGTAAGTCTTTTGGGAACACGCCTGGAAAGTCACACACAACCGGTACATCGGATAGTTGTGGTGTTGGCGTATCCACATCCTTTACATAGGCCAAGTAGGCACTACATCCACGCCTCATACATCTTCCCGCCACCGCCATCGAAATTACTTTTGGAATCGTCGTAACCCGATCACCATAAACCGTCATCGAACTCCCATCAGGCGCTGTCAACCGAATCAACTTCTTGTGACACACAATGTTCGCCTCGTAGTCCGCTAACCAATCCATCCCAAGAACCAAATCGAAACCACCTAAGGTCATCACGAACGGTCTAACAGAAAACTTATGACCTTCTAGTTCCACATCACCGTCTTTTATCATCTCAGAAATCCGGATAGACTTACCTATGGCAGTTTCTACATCAAAGGGCGCATCAACACATCCACTACTAACATGCGGATTAGCACAGAAAGTAGCATAAATAAAACTTTTACTAGCACTAGAATTAAATAACACAGAAGCTAAAGTTTGGTTCACTAGAAACGTACCGGACACAACATCGGGGTCCGTCCTAGCTTCCTCCTGTGTCATAGTGAATGCCCTGGCGCTCGCCCTCGGTCCTTCACTTCGCGTCTTCTTCACCCCGGGACCCTCAGCCCTCGGCTTCTTACAATCCCTACTCATATGGCCCTCCACGCCATAGTTAAAGCACCAGACCGTATGACAGTCCTTGGCTATATGTCCCGCCTTTCCACATTTGAAGCACACATTCAACCCCAGCCTACACTACCTACTATGCTCTCTCCCACACCTACCGCACTTCTTCATACCAGCACCCGATGCGACCACACGGCAGTCGTCCACCCATGCCTTCTTGTTACCCGTCAAGGCATCACCCCGACCAAACCTCTTCCCATGCCAGTTCGGATCACCACCACCCTTCTTGCTACCTGCAGTCACCACCACAGTTCTCTCATCATACAGTCTCCTTGCCAAATCCACCGCCGACCTAAACGTACTCGGTCGGGCAACGATCATGTGCCTGCGAATATCCACTGGCAAACCCTGAATGTACCTCTTAATATTCCATGACAGAGGCGTCACGTGATCCGGCACCATACGTGCCATCTCGTTGAACTTTGTGGTGTACTACTGATGTGTCATGGTTCCCGCCTCCAGTTGCAGGAACTCTCTCTCAACTTTATCCATTTCACGGTGAGGACAAAACTCCTCAATCACCAACCTTTTCAACTCTGACCATCTCATCATTCCGATAGCCCGACTACCCTCAGCTTGGACTATATTGTCCCACCAGCACAAAACTGAGTCCACGAAAGAATGGGCAACAAACTTCACCTTTTGATCCTCTTGACACTCGATGATATTTAAAACGGCTTCCATTTCTCTCACCCATCGGTGAGCAGCAGCAGTAGTGTCGTTACCATCAAAAGTAAGGGGCTTGCATCGCTGAAACGCCTCATAGTTACAGCCTCGTGCCGCCTCCAGCGCAGGCTCTTCTTCTTCCTCTTCTTCATTATCAGAGAAAATCGTTTCAGGCTCCGGTTGCTCCCGTCCCCACGAGGACCTGTTTCTCTCCTTTCTTTCTCCTTCCTTTACAGCCTTGATAACTTCAGTCACCACAGACGGTAAGATTTCTGTATGACCTGATGCACCTCTTCAACAACAGCCTCCTTTACTGAGGCCCTCAAGTTAGCACTCTCATCCCCAGCCTCCGGATGAGGGGTCTCAGGTTCTTCAGGAACCACCCTTTCAACTCTAGGCCTTCCCCTTTTGGGTCACGGTTCAGCACTAGGCCCACCACAACCTCCACCCCTCGAAGCTTTTGAAGATCTACCACCGGCCATTCTCTAACTCACTGAAAGATTCAAACACCAACACGGTCATTTAAGGTAACAACTCAGTTTATGTCAAGTATAGTAAGTCCTTAATTACAATGGCCACTTGTGATTAGCCACTTACTTTACTCTTCATATCCCGAGCATTACCTGTCTTGACTACATCAGTATTTAAATCTACATACAACACATAAACCACATAACATGCGTACGTAATACCGGTTAACATTACGAAAATACCTGATGGCACGTAGCTACTCAGATTGGCATCCCATTCCCTTTCCGTCCCATTTTCAGTTTAAGTTAAGGTTTATTTTCAAAATTTACCCATTTCACTTAAACTTTGGCTCTGATACCAACTTGTAAGGCCCCGTTCCCGGAACGCTTACAGTTGGTCGATCATAGCACAAAAACATACATTTCTATTTATCTTACATAAACACTGCAGCGGAAACATTCAAAAATGACATTTCATTTCATTATAAAAGATTTTGCAAAATAATACATCGTTATCCAATTACAAAATCCAAGTTGCATTACATCACAAAAGCATTATAAATGGATGCCATCCCGAAAGAGCCAAGTAGCCTCGCAGTGCTATTATCAGCAACATTACCTGCCAACTGGAAACACATAAAAGTCAGCGTTGCTGAGTGAGTTCTAGTTTTATAATAAAACATACTTTTCTTTCATTAAAACTGTTCTTTACTTTTATGTGATCATACATCATATGTACACATAGATAATATCATTATTATCTTCATCATTCATTCATACTTTAACTTTTATATCTTTCATCATTACATCTTTTTCTTTCCATCAAACCATAAACCTTACCTTTCTGTTCATGGTACTATGCCTAGGCCTATCATAGACCTTCTATAACGGTGCACCGCACCTCATGACCACATCACCTAAGGTAAAGTTTAGGTGTACCATTGCCGTATGCAATACCTTTCTGTTCATGGTTCTAGACCTAGCCCTATTATAGACCTTCTATAACGGTGCACCGTACCTCATGGTCACAGTACCTAAGGTATACATCAATGGTTCTATACAAATGGTCAATCACAAAGAAAGACCCCGATGTGCATCCTCCCGGGGTAGCAAACCCACACACCGTTGGGCTAACACCTTTTAAAGGCGTGTCCCGATATCCAATGCTTGCAAGACTTTCTTTACTTTCATCATTTATTAATGCATGCATTCATCATGTTCCTCTTTTCATCATCTTTCACTTTACGTTACATAATACTTTTAATTCAATCATTAACGTAACACGTAAAGCCATAGGAAAGATAAACATTCATCATAATCAGGAACATCAACATACACAGTCATCATCATCATACGGAACAACATCATACATACATAACATACATCATGCATAAATATGCAACATCGTCATCATCATGCCCGACATACCCTCTAAGGTCTCAACAGTCATCTTACATGAACTTTACGGGAATTTCCATGTCAAAACTTACATCTGCACTTTCCCCCAAAAGTCAGTAATTAAACTACACATTTCCCCGGGTACAACAGCCCTACTTGGGCGTATGGACACCCTTCAGTCGCATGGCCTCCAGGCGACTGAACATCATGCGAATGGACCAATGCGGATGAACACCTATGCGGATGAACACCCAATCGAATGAACACCCATGCGAATGACCTCATGCGGATGGACTCAATGCGGATGAGTCCTATGCGAATGGAGCTAATGCGAATGGACCTCATGCCGATGAAACTAATGCGAATGAGCACCTATGCGATTGGGGCCTCAGTCGCATGACTCCCCATGTGACTGGCCCCCAATCGTACGAATGAATCCTCAATCGTGCGAATGAACCCTCAATTGTGCGAATGAACCCTCAATCGTGCGAATGAACCTCAATCGCACCGCAATCGGCCGTATGGCCTCCATTCGGTCGCCTAGCCCTAGCTGAGCAGAATGGAGTTCATCCTGAACCCAATCTGCCATTTTCGACCTCCAAGCTCACCCAAACCCATTTTAAGCCTAAATCAACCATCCTAAACCTTAGGAATGCATTCCACAACACCATTCAAGCACACACAAGTCTGAAAACAAACTCCAAACGCATCATACGCAAACACATACAAATGGGTCAAACACACACACATACAAAAACAGGTTTTCTATATGTTCCAGCCCCAAAATCATTTGAAAACATGTAAATGTGGGGTCCTAGAACTCACACAAACCACACCGAGAAATAGAGAGCTTTGATTGGACTCGCTACACGACGATTTGGCACTCTTGAATCCACCCAAACCAACTTTTCCCCCTTTTTATCTCTTCTTTCTCTCTATTGTTTGCTGAAAATGTTGGTGTGGGGAGAGGGTAATGGCTGCCCTCTCCCTTCAAATATCTCCACTTACCCAACTTTCTCTCGTTGGCGAGTTTGGTATCCCGACTTTGGACTTTATTTCTTTTTTCTTCATTCGTCGACTTCAAAATAAATAACCGGGTGTTACAATATTATAGACTTAGTAATTATTAATAGTAACTAATAATTAATATTTCTATTTATTTAAAAAAGTAAATTACATGGATGGCTCTTGTAGTTTGGTCAAAATTTTAGATTTGATCATTAAATTTTTAAAATTTCAAATATAGTTCTAATAATATATTATCTTTCATCAATGGTTCTTATTCTGTTAATTCGGTTACTAATGTTAAATTTTTTGAAATGATTATTTTACCTACAAAGATCATCTATGTAATTTACTTTTTATTTAAATAAATATATTTTTAAAAATATCATTTTGCTATGTTTAGGTGTTTAAATGTTTCTCTAAAACTTTTGATTTTCTAAAATGTATCTCTTAAAACTTTTTGATTTTTTAAAGGTACTTTTTAAAAGCATTATATTCTTTCTTAAAACCATTTGGTTTTTTAAATGTAGTTTTTATTCAATTTCTAAATATTGTTTTTAAAACTATTTATTTGTTGAACGTTTTAAAAAATATTAAAAATATAATTTGATAATGAACTGCTTTTAAAAAAGATGTATAAAGAATGATTGGTTTTAAAAGATGCTTTAAAAAATAAATGGTTTAAGAAAAAACTTTAGAAAACCAAATAGTTTTATGAAAACGTTTAAAATATCAAACGGTTTTAAGAACAACATTTAGAAAACGGATAATTTAAACACGTAAAAAAGAAAACATTTAATAAAATATGTTATTAAAAATCTATTCATATATTTAAACGAATTTAATTATATAATAAACATATTAATAATAAAATATTAAAAATATTAAAAAATAAAAAAATTGGAAAAACAAAAATTTAAAGCTTTCCTTAATAAAAATCATACTATATTTTAATTGGTAAGTTAAATGGATGGTTGATGCGGGTAAAATGTCATTTTTATAATTTTTAACACTATTAATTCTTGACTAACATAATTTGGGACTATAGATTAAAAAATAATAAAATATTAGGGATCATATTCATAATTTTAAATTTTAGGGACCAAACCCAAAATTTAGCAAAATATAAGGACCACGCGTGTAATTTACTCTAATATAAATATAATTTTTTCAACCCGTGTAACACACGGGTGGTTAGGCTAATTTTTTATATACTTTTCAAATTATAAAACATATTTTTGATAAATTTAAAAACATATTTCTTATTATTAAAATATATAATTGTTTTAAATACAAAGTTATATGAAATATGAAATTTTTTAATACTAAAAACTTAAGAAAGTGATATTTTTATAAAATATATTTAAAAAAATTAAAAAAGTATTTTTTATTTAAAGAAAAATCTTTTTAAAGACAAAAGCTTAACAAAATTATTATTTTTTTATTACCTAAAGTAGTTAATTATATGTATTTTCAAACATATATTATCTCAAATACTTATTTCATGATTTCTAAATATTAATTAGTAACAATCAATGTTATATTTTTTCATTCAACTCATATACTACACGGGTTTTCATTCAACTCGTGTAGTACATAGGTTTACAAATTATATAATTTAAATTATTTATAAACTAGAAATACTTTTTTAATAAATTAAGAAAGATCTTTTTTTATTAATGTTAATTATAAAGAAATTTTTTATAAAAAAAGAAATTTTTCTAAAACATCAATTTTTTAAAATAATAAAATATATTTTAAATTGGTAAGTAAAATATATATAAATAATAATATTTAGAAATGAGAGTTTTAATAATGATTTTTTTAAAACGGTTTGTTTTGAAATAATTTTTTTAGCTTTTTATAAAAAATAAGTTTAAAAAGTTAATATCATTGTTTTATTACTTATAATCTTTAGTCATACATAATTACAATCATTTATCTTAAAATATTATTTTATAAATAATAAAATTTTATAATATTTAATATTTTATTTATTCAACCCGTGTAATACACACATTACTAAAGTTAGTTATATTTAGGGGTGAAAACAAGCCAAGCTGCTCGCGAGATCGGATCAATTAAAGCGCGTAACGAGCCGAGCTTTATCGAGCTCGGTCCGAGCCTGAAAAACAAGCTCATTTAATTGTGTAGCCGAGCCCGAGCTTCACATATCAAGCTCAAGCCGGCGCGCGAGCCTAAACGAGCTTTTTTAGTTATATATTTTTTATTTAATTTATTAAATACATTTATATAAATAATTTTTTATTACATATAAAATTATGATTGAAACAATTATATAATATGTATAATGTCATATATAAAATATATAATTATAAAAATATATCAAAATTATAATAAAAAAAATTAAAAATAATAAACAATCCGAGCCCAAGCTGAGCTCGATCTTAAAGGTACTAGATGAGCCGTGCTCGAGCTTTGAAAATAAAGCTTGAAAGAAATCGAGCTCGATTCTCTTAAGCTAAAACAACCCGAGCTTGAGCTTGTACAAGCTCGAGCTCGAGCTCGACTTGGCTCGACTCGTTTGCATCCATAGTTATATTTATATACTTCAAATATCCAAACCTTTTATAATGCTATTACATTAGTACGATCCAAGCTTATGTCAATTAATTATAATCAATATAATTCATTCACGTGATACCTAGATAGATCCTATTCTAGATTGAGGAGTCTTCCGGACAAAGAAGAGATACCGGCTCCTTTCTAAATTATTAACTTCCTCTACACATTCATTATTCGAATCAAACTTGAATAACAAAAATTCGAATCTAACATATTTCTAAAAGAAATTTGGATTCGAATTACGCTTTACTCGAATCAAAACTTTACCCCAACCGAATTATTAATTCAAATTTGAATTGGAACTCGAATGACCTCAAACCAATTGGAATCTAAAAACCTATATAAGCATTATACATAAAATATATTACAAACTTTATTAAAGTTGCATTCGAACATACCCGAATTCAGTTGTTATTCGAATAAGTTTATTTGGATCAGGTTAGAACCATTTATTCGAATTCAAATTGAATTTTAAAATTCTTCCATTAAATAACTCTCAACAACCTATATCAAATATAAAGTACTCATTAACTTCTTTGAAACACGTGTTGATATACAACACAATTACTATTGATGGTATCAAAATTATACAATTACCGAAAGAGACAAGCAAGGGTGCGGACCACATTGTCCAGACTTGGACAACGTGAAAAACTAATTGGCTTTTACTTGTTTACATTTTAATTATTATTACTCTCTATATTAATTTACATGAGAAATGAGCAAGAGAGTTTTATGGATTTTATTTGCTAAAAAAGTTTTTATTTCTTATATTTTGTTTATATAAATATAAGGAGGCTAAGCGAGAGGCGAAAAAGTCTGTGTCAGAGACAAAGAACACAGCGTACGAGAAAATGTATAAGCGATTAGAGACGAAGGAAGAAGAATATGACATGTTTAAGATTTCCAGGGCAAGAGAAAGTGGAAGACAAGACCTCAGAATGGTAAAGTTTATAAAGGCTGCAGATGGAAAGGTCTTGGTGAAGGAGAACGACATCAAGGCGAGATGGAAAACTTACTTCGATAACCTTTTCAACATAACGAACCCTAATCAACAATCTGCCATCGATAAAAAAATCCAACCAAACCAACAAAACAAGTGTTATTGTAGAAGTATCACTGTCGACGAAGTTATGAGGGCGCTGAAGAAAATGGGAAGGGCTAAGGCAGTGGGGTCAGACAACATGCCGATTGAAGTGTGGAAGTGCCTAGGAGACGAGGGCCTGGAATGGTTAACAGACTTATTCAACACTATGGTCAAAACCGGGAGAATGCCAGAGCAATGGAGAAGCAGTGTCATAGTCCCCATATATAAGAAAAAAGGAGATGTACAATGTTGCACAAATTACAGGGGAATTAAGCTATTGAGTCACACGATGAAACTATGGGAAAGAGTTATGACACGAGAATTAGACGAGAAACCCAGATAACGGTAAACCAATTTGGATTTATGCCAGGACGCTCCACAACAGAAGCCATACACGTCATAAGAAGGATAATGGAGAAATATAGAGAAAAGAAAAAGGACCTACATATGGTTTTCATTGACCTAGAAAAAGCATATGACAGTGTGCCGCGTCAACTCATTTCGGAAAGTCTACGACTTAAAAGGGTACCAGAGAGGTATATCAAAATAATAATGGATATGTATGAAGGGGCAAAAACGTGTGTGCGAGCACCAGTCGGAGACACAGACTTTTTCCCGGTGGAAGTGGGACTACACCAAGGATCGGCATTGAGTCCATTTCTCTTCACAATAGTGTTGGATGAGATGACTAAGTCTATACAAGAGCCAGTCCCGTGGTGCATGCTGTTTGCGGATGATATTGTCTTAATATCAGAATCTAAAACGGTGCTTAACGAGAGGCTAGAACAGTGGAAAGCCACACTAGAGAGCAAAGGCTTAAGGATAAGTCGCTCTAAGACGGAATACATGCATTGTAACTTTAGTGGGGGGGATAAAGAGGACACCCAAATAAGTATCCAGGGTATGACAGTACCACAGACATCTAGGTTTAAATACTTGGGCTCGTACGTACAGGAGGACGGAGAGATACACAACGATGTAGCTCACCATGTGCAGTCAGGATGGTGCAAATGGATAGCAGCATTAGGGATCCTATGTGATAAGAGGTTCCCAGCAAAACTAAAGGGAAAACTATACAGAGTGGCAGTTCGTCCAGCTATGTTATACGGAACAGACTGTTGGGCCATAAAGAAATCGCACCAGAGACAAATCGAGGTCGCGAAAATGCGAATGCTGAGGTGGATGTGTGGCCACACAAGATTGGATCGAATAAGAAACGACGTGTTTCGACAGAGGCTAGAGGTGGCTGGTATCACAAATAAAATATGAGAGGGAAGATTAAGATGGTTTGGGCACGTAAAGCGGAGGCCGTTGGTAGCACCAGTTAGATCAGTAGAGAACATCAACGTAGAGGGTAGGAGGAGTAGAGGTAGACCTAGGTTGACTTGGGAAGAGGTAATTAGGCGAGATATGGTAGACTTGCACCTCTCTGAGCACATGATCAAGGATAGGAGTGCGTGGAGGCGTAGAATTAAAATTAAGGACTTTTAGCGGGATCTGTGGGTAGGAAGGTAGTCGTAGACTTAGTTGCGGGACCCCTGTTTTCTTTAATCTGCCCTTTCGCGCGTTTCTTGACGAGTATTTGTTGTACTCAATTTCTCAGCTTTTATGTGATCTTTACCTGTGTGTTGTATGCCGTATACTATAATTGTTACGGTTATTGTTTTCCTTACTGAGTCGGGGGTCTCTTCGAAAGCGGTCTCTCTATCTTCCAAGATAGAGGAAAGACTCGCCACCAACCACCCCTCCCAGACCCTGCTCTTGAGTGGGATTTACTAGGTATGTTTGTTTGTTTATATAAGGGTTATTGGGTTTTAATAATTTTAATTTTTATTTATTGGCCGGTATTAATCCCAACTCAGTAAATGTTTACAGATACTCCCAACTTTGAGTTTATTTTCCTCCAACGATCCCTTACTGACAGAGAGTTAACCATGTTAGTTTTTTGATGACGTGAACTGTTTTTGTTACAAAAACACTAAATAGAAAGTTGAAATTTATTATTAGGTCCGTCAATTTGAAACTTCCACACCCAAAAACCCGTCAATCTCTACCTCCTGATTTGAACCACCGAACTCGTTGGAGGTAGATTTCAGGTGATGATGGAAGTTAGACTATTGAAAACGGACCTTTAACACCCGGAAATTTTCATTGAAGCCGACGAAAGAAGAAAAAAATAAAGTCCAAAGTCGAGGGACCAAACTTGCCAAACGGGAGGAAACTTGGATGAGTGGAAGTATAAAAGGGGGAGGGTAGCCCACACCCTCCCCATTCTTGCAAAAACTCAGCCAAGGGAGAAAAGAAGGAGAAAAGAGGAGAAAAGCTTGGTTCGGGTGGATTCGAGCGTGAAAATCGAAGTGTAGCGGGTCAAATTGAAGCTCTACTCGACGGGATCATTTGTGTGAGTTCTAGGACCCCTCTTTTACACGTTTTCAACTGATTTTAGGGCTGGAACACATCTAAAACCCGTTTTCGAAAAAGTTTGGTGTTGACCCGTTTTTATGCGTATGTGTATGTGTTTGGTGCGTTTGGGGTTGGATTTCGGGCTTGTGTATGCTTGAATGATGTTGTAGTAGGTGTTTCTAAGGTTTAGGATGGTTGATTTGGGCAAAAATCAAGTTTGGAAGAGCTTGGAGGCCGAAAGGGGCAGTTTGCGTTCGGTTGAAACTGCATTCTGCATCAGCTACGGCTAGGCGACCGACTGGAGTGCGAGTGGAGGCCATACGGTCGATTGGCGTGCGACTGAGGTCCATGCGCACGATTGCCATGTAACTGAAGTCCATACGCATGATAGTCATGCGACTGAAGTTCATATGCCTGTAAGGCATGCGATTGAAGGATTGTGCGACTGAGGTTCATTCGCACGAAGGTTATGCAACTGAGGTCCATGAGCCTGGAGGCCATGCGACTGAGGTTCATTCGCACGAAGATTATGCGACTGAGGTCCATGCGCCTAGAGGCCATTCGACTGAGGTTCATTCGCACGAAAGGTATGCGACTGAAGCCCATGCGCCTGAAGTCTTGCGACTGAAGGACATACGTATGAAAGCTATGCGACTGAGAGTTCATACGCATAGATGTCCATTCGCCCATAGGTCCATTCGCATAGGGTCCATTCGCATGATGTCCATTCGCCTAAGTGTTCAGTCGCCTGGAAGGCCATGCGACTAGATGGTGTCCATACGCCCAAGTAGGGCTCATACGCCCGAAAGAACAATGGTTTATTTTCTGACTTTCGGGGGAAAGTGCAGATGTAGGTTTTGACTTGGGAGATTCCCGGGGGCTTATGTAAGTTGACTTTGGGGGTCATAGACGTTATGTTGGGCATGTGTGTGATGATGATGATGTGATGTATGATTGATGTGTGTGTATGATGGTATGTATGTATGATGATGCCCTGTATGGCAATGTGTGTGTGTTTATGTTTATATTCCTATTATGTATCTGTATCTTTCCGTGGCTTTACATTGAATGTTCATGAATGAACTGAAATGTATTATGTAACATAAAGTGAAGATAATGAAAAGAGGAATATGATGAATGAATGCATGCATTAATGAACGAATGAAAATGTGAAGGGCTTGCAAGCGAAATGTACAGAAGTGCACGGCTCTAAAATGCCGTAAGCTCAACCGCGTATGGTTCAGCTAACCCTTAAGGGTGCACGCATGGGTTCCAGTCTTTGCGACTGACCATCGGTGTGGTACATGGTGTATAGTTGTTACCCACGTTATGCATAATGTTGGGGGTGTAGTATGTAATGGTTACCCGCATTATGCATAATGTTTGGGGTGTAGTAGGTAATAGTTACCCGCGCTATGCAATGTTGAGGGTGTAGTATGTATCGGTTACCCGAGTTATGCATATCGTTGGGGGTGTAGTATGTATTGGTTACCATAGCTAGGCATAATGTTAGGGGTGCAGTATATGACGGTTACCTGAGTTATGCATATTGCTGGGGGTGTAGTATATGGGTGGGATCTTTGTCACTTACCCCGGTGCTGGTGCCCGGCTTGTGCAGCGTGGAAGTCATTTATGAACTTCGGCCCAGTAGCCATATAGTTTGGGGCATAGCTGTTGACACTGATCTAGATCGTGATGAAAGAAAAGATGTAATGATCCTAAACTTTACCTTAGGTGCTGTGGCCATGAGGTGCTGTGCATCGTTATAGAAGGTCTATGATAGGCCTAGGTCCAGTACCATGAACAGAAGGGTAAGGTTTATGGTTTGATGGAAAGAAAAGATGTGATACTAAACGAATGAACGAAAGTAAGAACGTATGAACGAACGAAAGTTAAAGTATGAATGCATGATGAAGATAATAAATATTATCTATGTGTACGTATGATGTGTGATCGCATGAAAGTATGGAATGGTTTTAACGAAAGAAAAGTATGTTTTATTATAAAACTAGAACTCACTCAGCAACGCTGACTTTTATGTGTTTCCATTTGGCAGGTAAGGTTGCTGAGGATGGCACGGGGCGGCTACTCAACTTATTTTGGATGACATCCAATGTTATAATGCTTTTATAATGAAATTTAAAATGATATTATGTAATGAATGGTTGTATTATTTTGCAAAAGCATTTTGATGAAATGAAAATGTTGTTTTTAATGTTTCCGCTGCAATGTTTTTATGTAAGATGATGAAAATATATGTTTTATGTGCGATGAGGATCCAACTGTAAGCGTCCCGGGAACGGGGCCTTACAGGACCTAACTAAGACTAGGCGATGCTGGAGTTGAAAAATAACTCAAAGTTGGCCTTATTACATTAAAAAACTAACGATTGTTAACTTTTGTTAGTAAGAGATTATTAGAGGAAAATAACTACAAAGTTAGGAGTGCCTGTAAACATTTTTTGAGTTGGAATTAATTCCGACCAATAAATAAAAGTTGGTATTATTAAAATCCAATAAGAGAGTAATAATAATTATAAAATATAAAAAATATTATTACCTTTAGATGTGTGTAAAATATACTGAGACAAGTGGGTTCCATCGATGTGTGTAAAATATATATTTTTTTGATATATAAATTCACACAATTTTTTATTTAAAAAAAAACGATTATCACCTTTAAACTAGCTGCACATAGCTACACACAAATGTAAACACACCTATCGTATAGTAGTATAACTTGATGTAAGAGAGATTCATGACATACATCATGGTTTTCTCAAACATAACCATAAGGATGCATATTTACCAAATTTTATTAAATCCCCAACCTTCATTCACCACTCCAAGTTTAATATCACAAAATTACATACAAAAAAGGTAATCATATGCATAGATATTATAAGAAAATAAGGTATTTTAACATAACATGCTTACAACACCCAAAAGGTTGAACATTTTATCAACTAGAACAAATACACATAATAATTGAAGAATAATCAAGTTTCATCATGACATTAACATAAACAATACCAAAAATCATATACAAGTTGTTAAATCATGCCAAGTTTCATCTAATTCAAGTGATAATAAGAGTTTAGCCCATAAGGTTTACAAAAAACACACCTAAACTCAAAAACACAGAAGAACTCAGAGTAGATCTAGAGGAATTCAAACTAATTTTGAGTAGAAATAGGGTGGATGATGTTAGATCCTTCTTGAAAGTGTAAAATCTTCAATCTTTGCGTCCAAAACTCCCAAAAAGAATTGTTAAAACACCTAAGGGTTTGAGGGAGGCTAGGGTTTGAAAGGAGATAAAAGTTATGTTGGAAATGATGTGTATTGGGATTATAAACCTGTTTTCTGCTCGAACACGGCCATATATGAAGTGTTATGACCATATTTAGAGTTAAAAATGAATTATTTAGGGT
This sequence comes from Flaveria ramosissima, assembly GCA_025215565.1. NCBI lineage: Eukaryota > Viridiplantae > Streptophyta > Magnoliopsida > Asterales > Asteraceae > Flaveria > Flaveria ramosissima. Next base: position 10,546,600 of record CM046031.1, on the reverse strand, counting down.
TTAAAAACTTATACGGGCATATTCAGCTTAAATATAATCATATCAGAAGCATTTTTCCTCTTAAACTTCATTAAATCTTGCGTTTTCTTGACATAAATCATCGAGATTCTTCTGATAACTATAAAATTCAAATAAAACACAAATAAGTGTCTAAAATATGAAGTTTGTATAAAAAATGACTTACAATGCAAAGAAACATTGTAAACATATATAATTTTTAACATATCAAACATCCACACACATGAACTTTGTTTGTATTCAAGCAAACTCTCATTCAACCATTTAACAAAAGAAATCTCATTGACATAAAAGATGAAGGTCCAAACTCATAATTGACTATCAAACATAGCATATTCATAAGAAGATGCCAAGTGTTTTAAGCTATTTGTTTTTTTTCTTCAAAACTCAAGCCATATTTAGATGAGTATCACATGCCTATGAAATTCCTCTTATGCATGAGTTTAAACTCCTCACAAAAATCACTCAATACTCGGTTATTTATATGTAAGTGAATCACTCAATGTCAACTAATGATACAAACATAGTAATACGCTTGCAAAGAGATCAAATCTCCACCAACAAACATAAAAAAATGCATAAATGAAGAGGACTTTAACGGGTTGTAACGAGGCTTGGATAAAAAAGGGTATGAAATTTTTGGTAAAAGTGGTTAAATGGATAATAATTCCGAAAATCTAGATGCTAAATATGATACAATACAGTAATATATTAACATGATTTTATGTAACTAAACTAATACAAATTCACTAAATATAAGCTATGTATGAAATTTGTTCTTTGTATGCATCAAATAGCTTACATTTAGTTATTTTTATTCTACCAAACATAAAAGTAACGATATAACATTTTTTTCATATGTATACTTTTTCCTTTTCTTTTTTTTTCTCTATATATTTTTTTTCTTTTTTTTTCTCATAGAAGAGTGAACACTTAATTATAACAAATAAACATTTAACAAATTTGATAAAAAAATTTAGACAACTAGAGATAACCTGATTTTTATCACAATATCACAAGGGTTTAAAAGTCAAAAAGGCTAATTTGGCTAAGTGGCTAAAGATATGAGTAATAACGCAAAAGTAAGGGAAAATGACTCAACATGGTAACTAATAGTAACAATTGGATTAATTAAACTAAAAGAAAATGACTTTTAAGGTGCGTTATCCTAGTGCCTCTATCATTTTCATACAAATACTCAGTTTATGGTCTTAAAATGCATATCTTAAGGAAGTTCTCACGTGAATGCACATCCGGCACACTTAAGAATCAACAAAAATGTAAGCAAACACTAAATTAGATGATCTAATGTGATAAAGGCACAAATAACTTACGAAAATAGAGGGATAAAGATAAGGTTCAAATGCATGCATAAACATCATATTTTCAATTTGCAATGCTCACTAAATATCCGTAATATTTTATCATAATCCACAAAGTTTCTCTTTATTCTATGATGTTAACAATTCAATCAATGATTAACTATCTAAAATAAATATAATTGGATGCCATTTATTCAAAATTTTGAATTTTATTGTCAAATGAGATTGTTTTGAAGTTGCAATGACAGATATAAAAAAGACTTGCATAAGTTCATAAAAACCTAGGCATCCTTACACTTGAAACATACATTGCCCTTAATGTATCAATGTATGGACATGTAATGAAAAAACATAGGGGGTGGGGGAGAAATATGAAATAGAAAACTCCCTTGAAGTTTATGAAACAACTGCCCAGGAAGTTCTCAAAGGGCCGCTAAGCAATTCAGCGCATTAAGATTCCAACCAAAACCATATATTCTGAATATGAATCACACTTCAATATCGTTCTTTAACTGAAAACTAAAATAAAGCTAATTAAATAAATACACAGAAGCAAATAAGTATGAAAGACTTACAAAACCTCGAGTTTCCTCCTGGAAGGACTTGTTTATTAACGAGTCATTAGCTTCACTTGACCCTACATGCAAAACATTCTAGAGCAAGTAATGGAACAAATTAACAAAGCGGTGGCTTATGATATTTGAAAACTTATCCATCCCATTTGATTTAGTGCATTCACCACCGATTAATAAGGAAACCAATGGTAAACACAAACACGATGCAAAATGGGTCATGCCACCAACACTTGTATTTTCCCGAACAAAAAAGGATATAACTTATGTAATGAAGGAGGCAATCATCCTGATAATATGTTCTTGATTTTCAATTTTTAATGGAACAATGTCGCATTTTAATCGTTTATTGGTTCGTGAAGTAGTTTTCCCTCTCTCGGGATTCAATTGATTTATGTGATGAATCATCATAAGCTACACGAGCAAGCTATCTTTGGTGCAAATATGAGGATCGAGTACCACCATGGTTATTGGTTCGTTGGTGAACCCGTTTGCTTATAGATCTTCTTCTTGGTGTGGTTATTCTTTGATCACTATGGTTGGCTTCCTATAAAGTAGTGCTTCTAAATCATCAAGGTCGCTAACCGGGTCGAACCATCCTCCTTTCCCTTCAACAAGAGGTATGCTCACCACTTAATCTCCAAACTCGTCCTCCCAAGATAGAATAGCGTGGTTTGTGGTTTCCCCATCAATGATACTATGGAAGACCACTTCCATATCATCCATGACCTCCTCCCATTATTATTTCATTTGCAATTCCTCTACATCTTCCTCGTTATTAGTCCACACACAGGGACAGATTAATTATGGCTCATTAAACTCAAATGTGTTTTGATCTGGAGGTGGGATTTGTGCTTCATCCATTATTATCTCCAATTCTGATTCTTGATTTAACACATCAAAGTATATAGTAGGTTGGCCTTTAATTCTATCCCTCTTTTCTAAATCAGTGCTCAGATCTGTGTTGCAAGATGAACTCTCTTGTAGAAGCTGGACATACATCTTGTTAACTTCAACACTGTCTCTAATCTATGGCATTGTTCAACGAGTTCACTAGCATAGCTTTCTTGTTGCTGAACCTCATCTTGTTTACAACTAACGGTAGGTTGTGAAAACATATAAATTCCTTGTTGCAACAACTTATAAAATAATGGTCGGGGTTCGGTTTGGAATGGCATTATGGTAGACTCCTAAAATGGTTGTAAGGATACGGATCTTCATAATAATTTGTGGAGTACCCCTGAAAATGGTAACACTCTAGTGTGTAATGACGTCCTCCACATATCTCGCACCAAAAACTCTCATGATAATCCATCCCCATGATTAAAATGGTATCCTCCATATTAACTCCTGTAGTCGCTTTTCATGAGTGTAACTACAAAGAACACTAAAAACAAGATCACAGTGTCACACCCTCAATTTTCACAAACGGGGTAATACCGTTAGGCGCGTGACATACCAGGATCTTAGCCATTAGTTACACCAAACGACACAACAATTACAAACACGTAATTTCCAAATTAAATAAAGTTTCTTAAAATCAGAATTAAGTACGAAATATGAAAATAAATGCGGAAGCGTATAAACTATAATTTAAATGGCAAACACGCGCAAAACCAGATAAGTATAATGTGTAGAAAATGCAAATGTTCTTTGTTAACCCAGTAAATGATGAATGATATAACGTGATGATCCTAGACGTGCCCGCTTAAGAACCTGAAAGAAACATGCTAAAGTGTGTTAACACAAGGTTGATGAGTTCACAAGTTTAAATAAGTAAATATGTTTAATCGTTAGCTTGGTAAAAGTAAACAAAGGTATACCATAGGTAGCTAGCCTATATATCGAGTTACTTAGCGTTTCGAACCGAAGCTGACTGTTTGTGAGTTGTTTTGCCTTCCGCCATGTCTTATCACAGAACAATGGCAAATGTCTAGGTCAATTAAACACCTGTCCGACCTCCAGTCGAGTTAGCGTGACTAACGCGGGTGGGGTTTGTCAAACCCAGTAGTACTACTCAAAATTACCTCGCTAACCCGTTATTAACGGTTCGAGTGTGTAAGGACTTGCGTGATAATGTTTGCACTACAGTAACAGGCGATATACCAATAAAACTAAAACTAGATAAATAGAAATAGTTTGCATGCTTCTCCCCCAAAAAGAAAAGTAAGTAAAAGTGGAGCCGTGAAGACTCACCTCAAATTCACAGCAACAAAGTAATGCAGAGAATAGGTAATTAAGTTTCCGAATAACCTGAATTTCAATTAATATATTTAATATTAAATGCTAATAATTTGGTCGTACGGTTTCGTGTTCTCGGTTCGGGTACGGTGCTAGTTATCGGTTGACTCCCCATTCTCCCACAAGTACTACCACACAAGCCCACACAAACATAAACCTCGGTTATTCACGCACACACCGGATCTCACACGAAGGTATTGTTCATATATCTTTAATTACGAGAGTTTTTATAATAAACTCATATGTCATACATTTATTATAATGTCTCTAAACACAAATCTATACACTATTTGAGATGAAACGACTTGGAGGTACTCCAAAACTCATGGAATTACTTCCCAAATCATTTACTTTAATCATAACTTCATCAAAATACAAACCATGTACCAAAACACTTGACCCTTTGTTTACTGTTAAAAGAATATTTTTGACCTACCTTCACTAAAAAGACAATAACTTAAGTTTTACACGTCCAATTTAAGTGTGGTTGGGTTTTCTGGAAACTAGATTCAAAAATACACAATTTGGACAGAAGAAACACAGTGATTGAGTTTATTATCATCAAGTTACAACGTGCACAAGTTGGCTAATAGAATCTGCCAGAACACACGATACATACACATATCATTTATGCAGACACATTCACACATACATATGCATGCCTAAGGGAAACCCACACATGCACATGTGGCTGGAACAACAATCACATACAAGAATACACACACGCAATGCCATCACACCTACAAGAGCACACATGCTTATATATACAAACATACATACATCCATACACAAACATGTCAGGACACATAGAATTTTGCATGCATATCCACATGTACAACCACAAGCATTCTGCCATAGCATACCAACATCCAAATATATCATGTACAACCGTCGACACTCACAAAAACATACATACATTCGCACTACATATACTATATATATATATATATATATATATATATATATATATATATATATATATATATATATATACATACATGCAACCCGTACGCATCACACACACAACAGAACCATCGATAACTATATATACATGCACAATACACCCAAACACATAACATGAGCATGAAAATAACCTACAAATCGCACGGATATATATATATATATATATATATATATATATATATATACACACACAAACACAATCAATAACGCATGAAATCGAAACAACAATTTAACACCAAAACACACCAATCATAGAACCCAACCGAACATCACAACCCTTAGATGTGAGAGCATGAACGAACGCGTACGTCGTTTCCCGAAAACCCGAAACCGTAACCTAACGAGAACGAGAGAACGACCAGAAGAAAAGAAATCATACCGAAAGGGCTGTTGGATTGGTTTCGTGACTGCCGGGAGTGATCGGTTGTCGAGCACTTGCTATTGCAGCGAAGGAAATCACCGATGATGTTGGCTGCGGCGATGAACCGTCGAAACAGTGGAGTTTATTGATGTTGCTTGCGGTGGTTGCCGGAGAGGTATCGATCGCGAAGAAGGTTTGTCGGGTCGTGTCGATGAACGTGCACGTAACAGTTGAAGAAGGAGGCTTCGCCGGACAGAGATGGGGTGTTGCGAAGAGGAGGCTGCCGAGAGGGATTTCAACTTAGGGTTGCAGAGGAGTTACGGGGGGTGGGGTCGGTTATGGGAGGGTAGGGTGTTTAAAGGATTTAAGGTTTGCAAGATGCCACCTTTAGTCCTCCAACTTACCTATTTTACATAACGCATTAATCAAGTTTACTTATTTAGTTTAAAATTTGATTATTAGTAATTTATAATAATCATTCTCATTTGGTAATAATAAACTTGATTCATTTTAAATATCGGAGAATGGTTAGATAATAATAACGAAACTAGATAACGATAACGAAGTTAACCTGGAAAATAAGGGATGTCACACACAGGCACGAGATAGAAATAAAAAAAATATAATAAAATAAACACATACATAAAAATAATCTAAAATATACACAAATGGTAATAGTATCAACTTTGATATTTTTTGAAATCACCGTGTCTCGAAAACAACGCCAAAAACCTGATTTGGGTATGTATATATATTTTTTATTATGAAAATCCACACTATTTAACCGATCAATTGAGTTTGGATTTTTGAATATTATAATTAACCAAACGATTATCAAATTAAAATAATAAATATTGGAAGTAAATACGAAGATACACAATCAATTTAAGATACCACTTGGACTTTGATTCCACTTAGCATAGAATTAACAACGCGCACAAACTCAAGGTGAGACCATTTTTTACACATGATACATGGAAGTAGCCTAAACCCCCCGTAAAGGATATCTAGACATATAACCATTCAGAAAGCTAGAAGGATAAACACACAATTGGGAGCTAAAGTTATGCCATGAAGAACTAATGATGCAATTATGTCTATGTTAAAGATGAATTAGACTTTTGTTAGGGTTACCTAATTCCACAAAATTTATGAAAAGTTAACACAATAAACACATGACAATCACCTCAACTTGTATAAAATAGCTAAAACCATAACTATCGTTCAACTCATGAACATCAAACCACGATTACAGAATCAATTCACCACCAATAACAAGAGAGATTCATGATGACATACACCATGGTTTTCTCAAACATAACCATAAGGATGCATATTTACCCAATTTTACTAAACCCCCAACCTTCATTTACCATTCTTGTCAAATGTCCCAAAATTAGATACAAAAGATACAATCATATGCATAAATCTTGTAGGAGCATGAGGTTTTTCAACATTACATGCTTACAACACCCACAAGATTGAAAATTTCATCAAACTAGAACAAATACACATAATCATTTAAGAATAATCAAGTTTAATCATGACATTAACATAAACAACACCAAGAATCATGTATAAGTTGTTAAATCATGCAAAGTTTCATCTAATCAAGTGATAATAAGAGCTTAGCCCATAAGGCTTACAAAAAACAAACCCAAATTCAAGAACATGAAAGAACTCATAGTACATCTAGAGGAATTTAAACTAATTTTGAGTGGAACTCGGGTCGATGACGTTAGATCCTTCTTGAAAGTGTGAAATCTTCAATCGTTGCATTTTAAACTCCTAAGATGTATTGAGATTATAAACTCATTTTCTGCCTGAATATGGTCATATCTGAAGTGATATACCATATGTATCTTCAATAATGAATTATTTAGAGCTTAACAGCTTATTTGGGCATATTCAGGTTTATTATGATCATATCAAAAGTATTTTTCCTCTTAAAATTCTTCAAATCTTGAGTTTTCTTCACAAATATCACTGAGCTTCATCTAATAGCTACAAAATTCAAATAAAACACAAATAAGTATCTAAAATATAAATTTTGTATAAAAAATGTCTTAAAATACAAAGAAATATATATTGTAATCATATGTAATTATTAACATATCATCGATTGTTAGTCTATACTTTATCACGTTGCGTAAGATGCCCCCGCAACGCATGACCGGTAAAAAAACTAGTTATTATATTTTTTGTAAGGAGTTTACCTTTTAATTAAAAAATATTTCTCGCCGAAAATTTTTCAAAACAAGAACTGGAAGAATAACACACTTAAAAGGATCGTATATTATACAAAATTAAAAGCAATCAAAAGGGTCTGTTTACGGGATTGTTTATAAAGAAATTAGATAAATATGCACATGACAATTATATGTTTGAAATGTAAGAAAGCATTATGTTATTGTGAAAATAAACTTTAATTAATGCGAAAGTGAATATAAATATGAAAGAAGTAAACTATACTATGTTTGGCGCAATTAAAAGTAAATACATTTGAAGTTAAAGTACTGAATATTTTTAGATTAAGGGTTCGAGCCTTAATTATGACGGATTGGTGTGAATTAGTTGTATGGATTAGTTGGAGTATGATATACAGGGTTACATCTAACCATTTAAAAAAAGACGAAAGTAAAAATATAGAATATTTGATATGTCTTCGTTTGGATAAAAATTATACCGAAATGTATGTTAAAATAAGATATTACAACGTTGTATATGAAATTAAAAAAATAAGATATATTTTAAAGGTCATAATAAAAAAATATATAATTAATATTCATTCCTACTTCTCATTTTGTCTTGACAGTTTGCCATTGTATCTTTTTGTTCGTTTTTATGTTTATTAAACATCATTGGACGAGTTCTAAAAAACTCAATGGTGATATACCTCATTGTGTACATCAAGAATATCACATGTAGTTTTAGAATAACAGTTAATTTATTTAAGATATTATAAACTGATGGAATCACTTTCTTCTGTTTGAAAATGATTCTCCTAGGATCTTTTCATTCTCTCAACAGATTCAACACCTAATCATCATGGTGCAAAAACCCATAATGAATGGTATGATCTCTAGTGTGTGTGATTGGATGATTCTGTAAAATACTGAAATACGCTTGATTGATTGATAATTGTTTAAAATCTTATAATATAACCTAGGTACATACTATGTACAATTACAAAAGTTTTCTTATGTAAACAAAAAATTACATAATAATCCTAAGTCTAAATGTGTTGTCCGCTTTGGATGATAGAGTGTCTACTGTGGATATTTGTGTGTCCGCTGTGGATGTTTTAATTGTCCGCTGTGAATGTATGAATTAGTTGTCCGCTGTGGTTGCTAGACATCCGTTGTGGCCACTTGTATGTTTGATGTAGTCCGTTGTGGACCTTGTACATCCGCTATGGGTCTTATACACCCGATGTGGACTCATTAATGATTGATCTTGTTCGCTCGGCAAGTTATACATCTATGTATGTCTATATATCTACTGCTAACACTTGGACATTTCTTGATGTTTATACGTGGTGGATTCAAACATCCGCTGTGAGCACTTTCACATATGCTGCCAACGCTTGCAATATTTCTTCTATTTACAGTTCTTGTAAAAGAAACATAAATGATAATTAGTGTTATGATTGGATAATACTTATGTTTAAATGTTAGTATATGATTGTTTGAATGTTAGAACTTGTTTGTTTGATTAAGGTAGATATTATCCATCAATATACTTGTTTTAGTCCAACAATACTTCCCTTAAGGATGATGCTGACTATTTGATTTTGTTTGATTTGTCATGTTATTGATTTATTTGATGTTGTTTATTAGTCATGATTGATTGTTATGTTTGATTATGCTTGATTGGATGATTAGTTAAGTGATTGGTTGATTGACTGATTACATATGTGTAATCGGTTTAATCTGAATGATATATTTCATATGAACGATCGAATAATTTGTGTATGGTTGAATGATGTTTTAAGATGTTTATGCTTTGTGTTTTTTGGTTAGACATATATGTTAATTGTTTGATTTTTCTGTTTGTTTGATTGTTAGTTAACCTTTATTAGAAATGAGAAGTTTTTGTTTCATCCTGACTTTTCTTCATTTAATCTTTATTAAGATCGGACTTTGATCGGCTTGATGAAGTTTGAGTAGGATCTTGAATCTCTCCATCAATGATAGGATCTTTTGTTGCTTGATGTGCTTGTTGAGGCAGAGGAATCACTTTTAGTGCATTCAAGCAAATGATAATGTGCTCTATAAAGTATTCCACTGCACTAATTTGATCCTTATATGAGTAAGTGATTGGAAGTTGAACCATCTGCTTAAGTGTGGATTGATCAAGATTTTGTACTTCAATGTTACTAACTAGTATGGTTATAACATGATCACCCTTCATTATATTGAGATTGTTGTTGTCTGAGATTTTGAGGCTTGTAAATCCTTTAATGTGTGTTAATGGCTACTGATTAGTTTCTAATTTTTGCTTTAATGCAACATTAACATAAGATGTGCTTAATATCCTCAACATGTGAATGAAATAACAATAATCTCCTTTGCATAATACATCTTGAATTGGAGGGAAATACTTTGTTTTCTTAAATGACACATATGATGGATGTACAAGCTTACTCTCAACAAGATCAAATATTCTTATATCTTCTGCTTTTTTTCCTTCTAATTTTCTTTCCAAAACCACTTCATAGTGATTTTATCATAATACCATCTAGTGATTGGATAATTGTAGTGAGTCTTATATATCTTTTTTTTAAAACAGCTTAAGGTCAGTTGGCCTGATGATAGCCTATTCTATTAAGTAGATTAGGGTCTAGGCTCTCATATTTACCTTCTTGTTGATCTGTCTATTTTCCTGATTGCTTTTGTTTTCTTCTAAGCTTCTCAATGTGTAACTTATCTTCTCTATTAGCTTTTCTTTTCATCTCATAAGCATGTTTGTTCATGTATGATCTTAGAATGTGGAAGAAGTCTACCCCCTTGAATTGTTGGTATGATTGACCATTCTCAGTTGCATAAGATGTAGTCTATCTTCATGGTATGAGGTTCCAAGTTAGGATATGTATGTTAAATATTGGATAAGTCCAAATATCCTTTTAATTAGTACTAATTCCCAGACAACATCATATTTCCAAGCCACTATCTTCCTTTCATTAGCAGCTGCAGTGAAGGTGATTATATCATATAGCTTTACAAAATTGGTGTTCTCATTAATCATTTCTCTCACTTCATTGCCCTCTGGCCATAGCTTGTGTGGCATGAACAATCTTTGTTCCTCAATAGGATGAAGCTCAGGAGGTGCTTGATGATAAGTTGACAGTTCATGTCACACCCTAAAAATCCACGTGCGGGGTTTTACCGCGAGACGGGGGAACAAGGATCTAAGTTATTAGTGACTTTGAACGAATCTATATGTAACATTTAAAACAAACTAGAGTTAATATTTTAAAACATAACGAAAGCATTTTGTAAATATTTTAAACTCAAATATTAAAATGTAAAATGCGCAAAACACGCACCCAAACCAATATTTGTAAATACGCAATAAACCAAATGTAAATCGATGTTTGTTCAAAAGCATGCTCAACTCGTGAGTGCTCCTAAGGGCAAATGCAAGTAACGACCTGAGAAAAACATACTAAAAGTGTCAACATGACGGTTGGTGAGTTCAAGAGTTTGTAAGTCATCATAAGCAATAGCGTTTGTAAAATATAAACAAGTGTATTGAAATAGATAGCTAGTCTAATTTCATAAGTAATAACCATAGTGATTTCGCTATCGAAGCTGACTATGTTTGTTTGTTTGCCTTAAGCCACAACATACCAAGTCGTGACGTTGTTAGTCATTTAGGACAATATTGCACCTGCTTGACCTTCAGTCGTACGGGTGGGGCTTGTCAGACCCAGAAGTACTACCTAAGATTTATCGCTAATTTTCTTAATTAATGATATGTAAGTGTAAAGACTTTCAATGGTATATCACACTATGTTATACTAAACGCAAGTTATAATAGTAAAGCGTTTCAAAATACAAGTATGCTTTCTCCCCTAAAAAGAGAGTAAATAAAAGTGGGGCATTGAACTCACCTGGTACGCAAATGAATAATAATAGAGAAGCTAACGGTGAGAGGAAAGACAACCCGTTAAAGGTTACCTAGAACACGTGAGTGCATAAGTGCATGTAACCAGAAGTTTAACAACCCTAAGTGCTTAATAAACTCGTTGATCTAAGGTGTATGGTTTACACTTAAAGGCCGATGCAACAAAAGCAACCAAAGGAAATAAGCTATGTGTAAAATCTTCTTAAGCCAATTGACAAAATCTTTTGAAGCCAAAGATGAAGTCTTCAGAAGCTTCTGAGACAAAGTCTTCCAAAGCCAAAGACTGATTTCTTCCGAAGACAGAGAACACATGCTTTCTCTGATCACCTTTTGACAAAAAGTTGAACAACTTTTTGCTGCAACTCTGAAGTCTTACCAACTTAGATAAGTTGGTAAAAAGGTCCATGCTTTTGTCAACTGTAGATTATGGTCATTGGTCTGTAACTTTCTTGTACCTTTTATCCTTTTTTTAATATATTAGGATATGAGCTATGGCATGTCATAGTCACAAGTCAAAAGGCAATATGCCTTTTGACTATTTATTGATCTTGTTGTCTAGATTAGTATTTCCAACTAGCTTTTAAAGTATAGTCAATTGTAGGATGTAGTATAAAGTGTCTCAGGTTCTTGTCTTTATCTTTATGCTTTGAAACACTTGTGATAGAACTTGAGATCAATACACAACATTCTTGAAAACCAAAACTTATCTTGTTCTTGTTCTTTGGTCTGTCTCATACTTACTTGTGTTCATAGTATCATCAACTTAAACCCGCTTCCCTATTTGATCTGTTAAGTGTTCTAAGTCTCTCCTTATTATGAAACTGATTGTATTGACCACCCTCGCCCAGTCCTGCAATTGGTATCAAAGAATTTTTTGCTCTTGATTGTAAGATCTTACCATCTTAAATCCCTTCAGTTTCATAAATCACTTAACAACTCAAATGGCAACTGTTACCAAGCCTGATATGGAAACTAGTACTATGACAAAATCTCCACTGATCACTCTTGATGACTTTGATACTTGGTGCCAAAGAATGGAAGGCTTCATCAAGTCTCAAGACAGCATGATGTGGGGATCTGTTGTCTCAAGACCTCATGTACCATGCACCTCTTCAGCTGCTGTTGGTGGTGGCAAGATACCAAAGGAAATGGTTGACTTCTCAGAAGAAGACTGGAAGAAGATTGATGTAGATAAAAAAAATCCATGACCGCCCTCCAAACTGCTCTTCCAAACTCTATCTACAGAGGCTTCAAGAAGTGCAAAACTGCTAAGCAACTATGGGATGCACTGAAGCTTATGTATGAGGGGTCTAATGAAGCAAAATAGAACAAGAAAGACCTCTTGACACAGCAGTTTGAGAACTTCACCTTCAAGATAGGTGAAACCATGACTCAACAATACTTCAAGTATGTTGAGATTGTCGATACTCTAATGGATGTTGGAGTAACTCTTGAGAATAGGGACATTGTGAGGAAGTTCGTCCTCTCTTCCAAGACAATAGACACACTATTGTGTGGTCATTAAGAGGACTTAAAACCTCTAGACCCTTACTCTCACTAAGTTTTATGGTATCTTCAGTGGATACCAGATGGAGATGAACATGCAAAATCCATCTGGCAACTCTAACAATCAGTAGAGCTTAGCCCTTCATGTGGTTGAAAGGGATTTTAGAGAACCACAACATCATCTCATCTGCTACCCTGAAATCTCATAAAAAGGTCCTTTTATCACCTTCCCGGAGACACCAAGGGAGAGCTACATCCAAGGAAGCCCATTCCAAGAGACAAGCTCTTCTCAAGTCTTTGTGTCTACTGATAAAAGTAGTGGCAACTTTCTCCTCACTTTTAAAGACTTGGACTTTATCCATCCATACAATCCAGAGTACATGGAGATAGTTCAACAGATGACTCTTCTCACTCATACAGCCAAGAAGTTCTATAAGAGGACATGCAGGAAGTTTCCCAGTAATACAACAAGTGGAAAGTTTGGGCTGGACAAAAGCAAGGTGAAGTGTTACAACTATAACCAAATGGGACACTTTGCTAAGGAGTGCAAGGCACCACGAACAAATGGTCGCCAAGCACAACCCAGACCAAACTACACTAATGGAGCTCCACACACTGGGAAGCCCAAGTAGCAAGTTGTAGTTGCTATTAAAGAAGGTGGCTTTAATTGGAGTTTCCAGGTTGAATATACATCTCCAAACCAAGCATTGATGACTAATCGTGGAGAAGCCAAGGTATTGGAACATCTTTCTACCCCTGAATGTATTGTTAAAGTTAACAGATACAGGTTCTATAACTTGGATATGAGATCTGAAATTGAGTCCTTAAACAATTTAAAAGCTTATTTTAAAAGAGCTGAAAATGATTATAAGCTTAAAATAGAAGGTCTAGAGAAAACCATTTTAACTCTTACGCAGGAACACACCAACTACAGGACTCAATTCAAAATTTTCATCACCAAGATAACTAAATGCCAGGCTGAGCTTATGATCAGGAAAGCTAGGGCAAGAAATGTTTTCTTGAAGAAGAGACCTTGAAAAAAATTATATCATCATCCTTGCATGCAAAGGTTTGTTATCAGAATAAGCAAGAACTGGGATCTAGATATCTCCTCCACACAGTCTACTATTTGTAAGATCTCTAAGGTGTGAAACTTATCAAGATGAGCTTCCCCTCATAGACCACATTCACGAAGAGGATGAAAAGGACATAGTGAAGGATGAATCTGAGATGAGTGAAGAAGATCATCCTAAGAAGGGTTACTGTTCTCATGAGGAGAGCAAAGAACCAGGGATGATAAAGTCCAAGAGGAAAATGCTACCAAAAATTGAGAATCACTTTGAGTCTTGATCTTTATCTGCTGAAAGTCCCCATCGAAATCAAGATCATTCCCTTCTTCATCAGTTGGTCAGAATTCTTCAGACTTTTAAAGTATCTTCTCATGTCAAAGAGATCACGTAGAGGAATGTCAAGCATGTTTTGCCAAAACTATACATCTCGACCCCTTGATCTCTAGATACCATTTGTCAAGGTTAGTAGCAAAGTCCCAAGACAAGATGGGTCTCTTAGCAGCAAGAGGCTTTACTTGAAGTGGAGTTGGTTAAGCAGCCTTTTCTTGATCACCCTGAAGATGTTCTATCCTATCCTAAGGTGCAAAGGTGGATGCCTTGGATTTATTCTTCTTCTTCTTCTTGTCCCTTATTATGGCCATCTTCTTCCTCTTTCTATACTTTAACTGAGAAGGTTGGTCTTGAGTACGAGATGTTTCTTCTTTATCATTCTTAGTTGGGTCCCTTTCCTTTACATGTTTGAAGTAGAAGGTTTAGGACCCTACTGTGGGTTAGAAGATGAAGTTGGCTGAGATGCAATACTAGGTCCATGTTATGTTGTCTCTTGGGATTCAACCTTGACCTCAGCTTTAGGTGCAGCCAAACTTGATGGAGAAAATAATTCTACCAGCTCGCCCTTTTTAATCTTTTGTTTGATCACTCTAATGTGCTCATCAATTGTGGATAGAGACATTGGACCAAGTCTCCTTCTGGAGAATCCATACAGCTTCAAGTAGCTCACCATCTCTAGTCTGTCAACAGACTTATTCATATTGGCTCGGATGGTGGCTCTTGACTTAGTAGCCTATTTCCTCATCTTTCTCTTAGCATCTTTCGTTTCTTTTTAACACTTCTTACTCAAGCTGCTTGAGGTACTCAAACTCAATGTACTCATATGACAAGGGAAGTAGGTCTGTTGCTGGATAGAGACCTGTGGCACTCAGGTGGGTTATAATGTTTTGTCTATCTTGTTCCCTACCTACCTGAGTTTCTTATTTAATAGTCACAACCTCTACTTCAGGGCTTTCTTGAACTGGATAAAGGACAGGGGCTTTGTAGAGTCTTTTTCTTTTCCTTTCTTACTTAATACTTAAGTAGCAACTCTACGGCCTCAGCCTCCTTCCTCTCTTTTGACACATCAGTGTCAGCTAGTTCATTTAATTGCTCCAAGAGAAAATATATGATTTCATCTATCTTGTAGTTCCTAGACCCTAAATAATTCAATCTGACTGCCCTTAATTCATCCTCCTGAGTGTTTGGCCTAGGGCAACCCTTATTGCAACTTCTATGAAGCTGGGGGTCTTACTAGTTCTCTCTCTCCTTGCCTTTCTCTTAGTCTCCCTTTTCTCCTCCTCAATCTCCTTAGAGGTCATGATCCTCTTTCCTTTGTCACTCACTGGCCTCTGTGACTTAGGGTGGAGAGAGCTTTGGCCTTCATCACTTGGTGCATCACTTAAGCTGTAGCCAGGGGGAGGATGTGAGACACCTTCACTAGCTGGTGTCTCACTCATGGTACTAGGTGCTGAAGTAGTTATAGTCTCAAGGTTCATAGGTTTAACAGCTGGGCATTCAACTGAGGTTTCCCCTTAGAAGCTAATCTTAGGGTCTACCTCATTATCCAGTTGACCAATAGTATTGCCTCCTAGCCTCTGTCTATATAGCATGGATCTTCTTTTGAACTCTTTAAGAACCCTAAGCTGAATCCTCTCAGCCAACCTTTCAGCTTGCCTGTTATTACGAAGGTTGGCAAGTGGCAGGTCAACTAGAGGAAAGCTCTCAGAGTATCTCAGGTTTTAAAAATTGAAGACTTCTTGGTGCACATGAGATCTAAACAGTAAACACATATCTTCTTTCAGCATCATACATCCATACTACTATTGGGTTGTCAACAAGGTTGGATGGGGTAGACATAGCCCTTGGGATTCCCTCCTCAAATAAGCTTTAAATTAGGGCATCCATATTGATGTGGGCCAGAGGTTGTTGATTATGGACAATTGTAAGTGAGGATGGTGACGCCTTTATGTCCATACTCTGGGCAGAACTCCCAGCTTCTGTGATTGTAGATAAGACTTACTTCCTCTTTTAGTAGCATCACCCACTTGCACAGGTGAGCTAAGGGTTAGCTCCACCACATCCACAAGTTCTTGTGGACCTGGTTGAGTTTTCCTGCCAGGTCGCTCAGCTAGCTTGCCCTTGAGATAGGTAATCTCAAGTTGCTGATCAATGACCTGCCTTTGCAAGGTAGCCACCTGAGATTCCATATGACTTACCTTTAAAACTAAATAGATGCATGTTTTGGATAGTTTTTGCACCTTTAGCTGCAGACTCCCCATATCTTTATCAGAAGAAACATAGGGGGATGAGAGAACATAATCAAAGTCATCTCCCTAACCACTAGCTTGTAGTTCTTGGCTCCTAGATTTCCCCTGCTCCATGAAAGCTTCAAGAGAAGTACAAGGGGCTAGGTTGTTATGATTGATGTCTTAATGATGTAATTACTTTCAAAATTGAGAGACTCATGATACTCACTTGAACCCATATCCTCATCATCATGGAATTAAAGGTCATGGATTAGTTGGTTTAGGTCTAGAGGCTGGAAATGGTAGCTGTCCCCTATAGGTTGATCACCTAAGTTTAAGGCGCAGAGTGAAGGCTTGAGGCTTGGGCAATGAGCTCATCAGGCTAAGCATGAGAAACCTCATCACTAATCAATGAAGTAATAGGAGTGGTTTGATCCTAAAGGGAAGTGGGAGCTTTTGTTTCACTTCCTCCTGTATGTTTGAGTGTATGGGGGCCTACACAATCTAAATAGATTGAGCAAGGGATTGTTTGGTTTTTCTTGAGTAGGTGATGGTTATTTCAGGCTGTGTGGGTGGTGCATATGTAGAAGGTGTGGGTTCAATATTGACTGGTGTTATCAAGTTATCACCTTGACCAATGAGCTCTAACAATTTTTGGACCAGGGCTGTTTCTACCCCTGAGAAACCAACAGTGGTTTTTCTCATCATTTTAAAAATGTCAGGCATATTCCAGTTTAAGAGTAGCATCTGTTCCTCTCAATTGTGAGCCCATGTCACAGTTAAAAATGTGTTGAATATATCTAGGTACATGTAATACTCTATGGAGTCCAAGTTTGCAAGAAAGTTTGCGTAAACAAACTTAGAGTACTTAAACTTGACCCCTTGAACCATTCCATGGACTATATAGTATAAGTCTTGTAACACCCCGGAAAGTCAAAACAAGTCATTTAACATTCATGGGCTTAATTAAGAGTTATGACTTGTTAACATGGGTCATAAGCCAAATTAGTCTTATGGGCAAAGAGAATTAAGTGGTTAAAGACCCATAATTAGCCCTTACGAGAGAGAAAAAGAGAGAGAGAGTAGAGAGAGAAAGTGAAGAAAACTCAAGATTTAGAGCTCTAAAGGTTAAAAGATTGAAGATCTATGTGTTAGAGCATCCAACCACAAGAAAGGAGTAAGAAATCAAGGTAAGCATCAGCCCCTAAACGCCTCTGTAGATCAAACCCGAATTCAAGGGTTTTAGGTTTCGAAAAGTTCCAAAGAATCATATAAATGTCAAATTTTTACGTATGAAATCATGTAAAAATCTTAGATATAGCTTCATGGATGAAAAACCAATTTGGACGTAAAAAGTTACGATTTTGGGTTAAAAACAGGCTGGTTCGTCATTTAACATCTTCTGCGAAACTATTTGTGCATACAGCGAAACTGTGTGCTCAAACTGCGAAAATGTGAGTTCGTCCTGTGAAACTATAGTTTCGCAGGTAATTTTGCATTCATGGAATTCCAATGAAAGTTGGACGAAACTGCCATGCGAGACTGGCATGCAAAACTGGTAGCGAAACTGCAATGCAAAACTGGCAGCGAAACTATCTGAGAAACTGCCTGCGAAACTATTACCAAAACTAGGTAGAAATAACTCATTTGAGTGTTAACTTATGCAGACCGTGTACCGGATCCTAGCTTAGAATGCTTAGACTAGGAGCTACTCACTATGACTAGGTGAGTTCTAGTTCCCCTTATTTACAAGTTTTTCTATGTTTTGGGGCTGTTATACATACTAAATATACGTTTTAGATGGCAAAGATTTTACAAGGTTTCATCAGAAAAATAGAATTTTCTATAACAAATTGTGCTATATAAATGCTTCAATAGGGGCTGCTGCCCCTTAGGCCCCAGCGAGGGGCGTTGTCCCTTGGACCCCACTAGGGGCTGTTACCCCTAGAACCCCGCTTTCAGGTGCTACCACCCTCGAACCCCTGTTGTCCCGAGGTGGGTCGGTTATGTTTTATAGGGATTATACTTGATATGTTGTGTACTTAATAAGTAAAGTATTATATATTAAAGTGGAAGATAGTATTAATGAAAAGTGGAACTTAACGAATGTTACCCGGGCCCGTATGATGATAAAATGTCTTGCAAGCACTATGATAGATCTCACTTATGTGGGTTTGATACATGATGATGGATCCGTATTCATGAGCAGGCTATGTGCCTTGCAGTGTGGTTCAACTGTCGGGGGTTAGCTACCGTGTTTATGTGTGCCGACAAGTATC
The DNA here is from genome assembly GCA_025215565.1 of Flaveria ramosissima. Classification (NCBI taxonomy): domain Eukaryota; kingdom Viridiplantae; phylum Streptophyta; class Magnoliopsida; order Asterales; family Asteraceae; genus Flaveria; species Flaveria ramosissima. The sequence goes on along the minus strand of CM046031.1, from coordinate 10,527,581 downwards.
AACATTTGTTGTCGATCAAAAGGGGGCTCTTGTTGTGTGCAATCTCGTTTATGATGAGGTAAAAGATAAAGAAAGAATGAAACATAATAAACATGCTTATTATGACGCAAGAAATGTTATGTATTATGATGTACGCGTGGTCATTATAAGAAGGATAAAATTTATATTTTCTTATATTACTTAAAACTAGAACTCACTCAACAAAACTAACTTTTATGCATAATAAATGGCAGGGATGGGAGCTAATTGGCAAGCGAAGATTGGCATCCATGTTAATGAAATCGTTTATTTAATTTAAATCGAAGTATTATGTTTTCATATTATTTGGGAGGCAAATGTATGAGTATAATATGATCTACATGTTTTAAATGAATGTTTATTTAATTCCATTGCAATGTCTCTCTTATAGAGTGATTTTATGCTATGATTTACCAACTGTGAGACTTCACGAGAACGGGGCCTTACAAGTCATTAGGAATCCGGTCCCATCCTCCATGTTTGTTAGATAATGAGTGAATAATAACATGGAGGGGGTACTTTCACTGGTAAGAGACCTTGCCCTTCTCGAAGATTCTAATTGTGAAGTCCCCTTCGTATCCCATCTGCCTGAATGATTCATTCACAGCAGCTTTAGGAAAGGACAGCTCGCCTTATTCATCATCCAACCTGAGATGAGTGTTGATTGAGGCTGGGGTGTTGAAAATTGTCTTCTCGTATACTGATGCAGACAGTGCCTTCTCACTGTCCAATATCACCTCTTGGCAGGTCCTCTAAAACTCCAACAGTTGTTCTTCATACAATGGAAGGTATATGGTGAGTGCGGTGAGGTAAGATGATTGAGCGAGAAAGTGGCAAACGTCTGAGAAACTAGGATCTTTCTCAGACGATGACAGAGCAACCTGATTGTGTTGCCTATGAAGGTGAATCGAGAAATCTGGCAGGTTTCAGGGTTCAGGGTTAGCCATTTGAGAAAGCTTTTAGATGAAGAAGCTAAGAACAAAGTGGGTTTGTGGTTGAATTTAGGGTTAGAAGTTTGAAGATGAAGAGGAAGAAGAAAGAGGGCGAACCGTTGTAGGGCTATATATATGGTTGAATTTGAGACAAAGTTAATGAAAAAGGATAAACTTTGTAGGATCGGGTTTTGTCACTAAACACAAATATTATCTCTCAAACTCACTAAGTCACACTCGATTTGATGATGTAGAATCCCTCAAGAGTTGATAATAATATACTAAGTAAAGAACCACAGATAAGTTTTTCAAGATACTTGTATATATTACTTCTCAACTCAAATTGTTATAAGACTCTTACAAGCATGTTAACAGAGTTACAATGAGAAACTATATATACTACTATCTACAGCCGGTTATACTTTGATACCTTGTAACACCTGGAAATTTTCTTTGAAGCCGACGAAAGGAGAAAAGAAATAAAGTCCAAAGTCGAGGGAGCAAACTTGCCAAAACATAAAGAAACTTCGATGAGTGGGAGTATAAAAGGGGGAGGGCAGCCCACACCCTCCCCATTCTTGCAAAATCAGCCAAAGAAGAGAAGAGAAGGAGAAAAGAGGAGAAAAGCTTGGTTCGGGTGGATTCGAACGTGGAAATCGAAGTGTAGCGGGTCAAATCGAAGCTCTACTTGACGGGATCGTTTGTGTGAGTTCTAGGACCCCTATTTTACACGTTTTTGAATGATTTTGGGGCTGGAACACATCTGAAAACCCTTTTTTTGAGTTTTTGGGTGTAAACCCGTTTTTATGCATATGTGTATTTGTTTGATGCGTTTTGGGTTGGGTTTCGGGCTTGTGTATGCATGAATTATGTTGTGGTAGGTGTTTCTAAGGTTTAGGATGGTTGATTTGGGCTAAAATCGAGTTTGGAAGAGCTTGGAGGCCGAACGGGGCAGTTTGCGTTCGGCTGAACTGCATTCTGCATCAGCTAGGGCTATGCGACCGACTGGAGTGTGATTGGAGGCCATACGGCCAATTGGCGTGCGAATGAGGTCCATGCGCACGATTGCCATGCGACTGAGGTCCATACGCATGATGGTCATGCGACTAAAGTTCATGTGCCTGTAAGGCATGCGATTGAAGGATTGTGCGACTGAGGTTCATTCGCACGAAGGTTATGCGACTGAGGTCCATGCGCCTGGAGGCCATGTGATTGAGGTTCATTCGCACGAAGTGTATGCGACTGAAGCCCAAGTCATGCGACTGAAGGCCATACGCCTGAAAGCTATGCGACTTAGAGTCCATACGCATAGATGTCCATTCGCCCATAGGTCCATTCTCATAGGGTCCATTCGCATGATGTCCATTCGCTTAACTGTTCAGTCGCCTGGGAGGCCATGCGACTGAAGGGTGTCCATACGCCAAGTAGGGCTCATACGCCCGAAAGAACAACTGTTTATCTTATGACTTTCAAAGGAAAGTGCAGTTGTGGGTTTTGACTCGGGAGGTTCTCGAAGGTTTGTGTAAGTTGACTTTCAAGGTCATAGACGTTGTGTCGGGCATGTGTGTGATGTTAATGATGTGATGTATGATTGATGCGTGTGTATGATGGTACGTATGTATGATGATGCCCTGTATGGTGATGTGTGTATGTTTATGTTTATATCCCTGTTATGTATATGTATCTTTCCGTGGCTTTGCGTCGAACGTTAATGAACGTAATGAAAGTATTATGTAATGTAAAGTGGAAGATAATGAAAATAGGAATATAATGAATGAATGCATCATTAATGAACGAGAAAATGTGAAAGGTTTGCAAGCGAAGTGTACCGAAGTGCACGGCTCTTAATGCCTTAAGCTCAACCGTGTGTGGTTCAGCTAATCCTTAAGGGTGCACGCAGGGGTTCCAGTCTTTGTGACTGACCATCAGTGTGGTATATGGTGTATAGTTATTACCCGCGCTATGCATAATGTTGGGGGTGTAGTATGTATCGGTTACCCGAGTTATGCATATTGTTGGGGGTGTAGTATGACATAGTTACCCATAATGTTGGGGGTAGTAGGTAATAGTTACCCGCACTATGCATAATGTTGGGGGTGTAGTATGTATCGGTTACCCGAGTTATGCATATCGTTGGGGGTGTAGTATGTCATAGTTACCCATAATGTTGGGGTGTAGTATATCATGGTTACCCGAGTTACGCATAACGTCGGGGGTGTAGTATGCAGTGGTTTATAGCTGTTACCTGAGTTACTCATAATGTTGGGGGTGAAGAATACAGTTGGGATCTTTGTCGCTTACCCTGGTGTTGGTGCCAGGCTATGTGCAATGTGAAAGTCATTTGTGAACTTCGGCCCTGTAGCCATATACTTTGGGGCATAGCTGTTGACACTGATCCCGAACGTGATGAAATAACCGATGTAATGATCCTGAACCTTACCTTAGGTACTATGACCATGAGGTGTTGTGCACCGTTATAGAAAGTCTATGATAGGCCTAGGTCCAGTACCATGAACAGAAGGGTAAAGTTTATGGTTTGATGGAAAGAAAAGATGTAATAATAAACGAACGAATGAAAGTAAGAACGTATGAACGAATGGAAGTTAATTAATGAATGATGTATGTGTTAGAGCACCCAACCACAAGAAAGGAGCTCTAAAGGTTAAAAGATTGAAGATTGCAGGACCGTTTAAGGGCTTTAATACAATTACAACACAACAACACAATGAGGAGATTAACTAAACTTTAATCAAACAGTGAATTGGGTAACCAAAGTGATACAAAGAACACAAGTAAAACAAAAGACAAACAAGAGAGTATGGGTTTCAAGGAGGCAGTATATTGCTTTCTCAAGTTCTTTTACAAGTGTTACAAAGCATAAAGAAAGATACAAGAACTTGAAATACTTATACTACAACCTACAGCCGGCTATACTTTGAAAGCCAGCTGGATACAATTGACTAGACACTAACAAAATCAATTGTAGGATCAAAAGGCATATCTGCCTTTTGACCTTGTGACTATGACATGCCATAGCTCACATCCTTATACATTACAAAAAGGATAAAGTACATAAAGTGGAAAGTTACAGACTCAAGACCTCAATGTACAGTTACCAAAAGCATGGACCTTTTCACCAACTCATGTAAGTTGGTGACTTTACAGAGATGCAGCGGAAAAGGTGCTTTATGGAACAGTACATCAGATAAAGCATGTGTACTAAAAGTCTTCGGAAGAAATCTGTCTTCATAGGTTGAAGCTTCGGAAGACTTTGTCTCTGAGCTTCGGAAGACTTCATGTTTGGCTTCGGAAGATATTGGTCTTGGCTTCGGAAGATTTTACACTTAGAGTATTTTCTAATGCTTGTGTAAAACTTCCGAAGCATTCTTCACTTCAGTACTTAGTGCATGTTGCTGAGACACTTAGGATGTTTTGGGTTGCATCAGACTTAAGGAATCCTTACAAACTCCCCCTAGGCTGATGCTACCAAAACACTTAGAAGATCTTCAAATGTTGGTAGTCTTCAGTACAATCAGACCATTCCTTTCTTCATTAGATGGTCAGGATCATCAAGACTCTCATAGTATCTTCTCATCTCAAAGAGATCATGCAGAGGTAAGTTGATTATGTCTTGCCATGAGTAGACATTCTCAACACCTTGATCTCTGATAACATTCCATCTTTCTGGATTGGTAGAGTAAGTCCAGGACAAGATGGGTGTCTCAGTAGTTAGAGGAGCCACTTGAATAGGAGTTGATTGGGCTGCCTCATCATGCACTTCCTCAGGTTGATCTGATTCAGCCTGAGGTGCAGAGGTAGATGACTTTGGCTTCTTCTTTTTAGTCTTTGGTTTAGAAGCCATCCTCTTCTTCCTCTTGGATGTCTTTAACTGAGAAGACTGGTCTGCAACACCATGTTGATCATCAGTGTCTTTCTCAGTTGGGTGTTCCTCCCTCACAGGTTCAGAAGGAGAGGGAGTTTGACCCTGCCTAGGATCAGAAGATGAAGCTTGCTGAGGCTCAGCTGGAGGTGCTGGTTGAGGTGTCTCTGGTTGTTCAAACTTGACCTCCACTTCAGGTGGGACTTGACTTGGAAGAGAGTGCAAGTCAATAAGTTCTCCACTTTTAATCTTCTGCTTGATCACCCTAATATGCTCATCCATAGTGGATAGAGACATGGGGCCAAGTCTCCTTCCGGAGAATCCATATAGCTTCAAGAAGCTCACCATTCTTTGTCTGTCAGCAGACTTCTTTGCATTCTTTTGAATGATGGCTCTTGACTTTGCAGCTTCTTCCCTTAGCTTCCTTTTGGTTGTTTTCTTTCTTTGACTAACTCAAGCTCAAGTTGCTTTAGGTACTCGAACTCAATGAAGTCATAGGACAGGGGAAGAAGTGCATCTGCCTGATAGAAGCCTGTGGCACTCAGGTAGTTGATCATCTTGATCCTATCTTCTTCTTTATCTACCTGAGGTTCTTGTGGAGCCACATCTTCCTGTGCAGGACTTTCTTGAACTGGTGAGAGAGTGGGAGCATGCTTGTAAAGTCTTTTCTGTCTCTTCTCCTCTTTGAATTGGAGAAGTAACCTTGCATCCTCTTTCTCCTTCATCTCTCTTGACACTTCCATGTCAGCCAGTTCATTTAACTCTTCTAAGGGGAGGGAGATGATTTCATCAATATCATAGTTCCTGGTCTGTAAGTAGGTAATCCTGACTGCCCTTAACTCATCATCTTGAGTATTTGGTCTGGGGGCAGCCCTGATTGCAGCTTGCATGAAGCTAGATGACCCAGTAGAACTTTCTCCCCTTAGTCTCCTTTTCCTCTCTCTCTCTTCCTCCTCAATTTCCTCAGGAGTCATTATCCTTTTCCCTTTGTCACCAACAGACCTTTGTGACTCAGGGTGGATTGAGGCTTGGCCTTCATTGCTTGGAGTAGCTTCCATGCTCTGGCCAGAGAGAGGCTGAGAAACACCTTCACCAGCAGGTGTCTCAGATGGAGTTTGGACCTCTGCAGCAGTTGTTGATGATGAGACAGGGGTCTCAGGTTCTGCCACTGGGCCTTCAGTCAAGGTTTCCCCTATGAAACTAATCTTAGGGTCCACCTCAACATCCAGTTGACCGATGACATTGCCTGATTGCCTAAGTCTCCTTCTTAGAGTGAACTCTGCAAGGATCCTGTCTTGGATTCTTTGAGCCAGCCTGTCAGCTTGTCTTGAATTGCTTGGATTGACAAGTGGCAAGTTGACTAAATCCAGTCTTTCATAGAAGCTCAGGCTTTGGAATTGAAAAACTTCTTGTTGGCCTTGAACTCTGTGAAGTATAAGGGCTCTCCTGTCATCATCATACCTCCACCTTATGATGTAGTTGCCAGTTCCTTGGTGGAGATGAGACAGCCCTTGGTATACCTTCCTCAAAGAGACTCCTGATGAGTGAGTCTATAGAGTCCACATTAATGTGAACTTGAGGAAGTTGTGAGAATGCACAACAGCAAGTGAGGATGGTGAGTCCTCTATGTCCATTCTCTCTGAAGAACTCCCAGGTTCTGTGGTTGTAATAACTTTCTCCCCCTTTTTGGTAGCATCACCCACTTGCATAGGTGAGCTGGAGGATAAGTCAATCACTTCCACAGGTTCTTGTGTTCCTGGTTGAGCTCTCCTTAAAGGTCTCCCAGCTAGTTTTTCCTTCAGATATGAAATCTGGAGTTGCTGATCATTGACCCTGTTTTGTAAGGTAGTCACCTGAGATTCCAAGTGACTAACCTTAGAGACTAAATAGGTGCATGTTTTTGACAATTTCTGCACCTTTAGTCTCAAATTCCCCTCATCTTCATCAGAAGAATCATTGGGGGATGAGATGATTGGACCAAAGTCCTCTCTCTCACCACCAGCTTGAGTTTCTTGGCTGCTGGTTTTCCTCTGCTCACTGGCAGCCTCAGTTGAGATGCCAATGGGCTGAGTTGCCATGGTTGAGGTCTTAATGATGTAATCACTTTCAAAAGTGAGAGCCTCTTCCATATGGACATCCTGAACAGGTTCAGAAGTGTCCACCTCAGTAATAGGTGACTGATGTGGGATAGACTGAGGAGAGTCAGAGGTACTCATCTCTCTTTGAGTAGGGGAGGAGAAGAGAGACTCATGGTACTCACTGAATCCTAAGTCTTCATCAGTATAAAAGGATAGGTTGGGAATTGGTTGGTTGAGATCCAAAGGCTGGGGATGGTAGCTGTCCCCTGAAGGTTGTTCACTTGAGTGTTGAGACTCAGAGTGAAGGCTTAAGGCTGTTGGGCTAGTGAGCTCATCAGGGTGAGCTTGAGGAACCTCAGCCCTGATAGGTGAAGTAATGGGAGTGGTTTGCTCCTCAGGAGAAGTGGGAGCTCTAGTGTCCACTTCTTCCTGTAAGGTTGAGTATATGGGGGCCTGCACAGACTCAATAGCCTGAGCAGGGGTTCGTTTGGATTTTCTTTGGTAGGTGAGGGTGATTTCTGGTCTTTTTAGGGGTAAGGATAAAAGAGGTGTGGGTTCAACACTAGCTTGTGTTGCTAGGTTGTCACCTTGAGCAATGAGCTCTAACATTTTTGGGACTAGGGCTGTTTCTACCCCTGAGAAGCCTACAGTTGGCTTCTTCATTATTTTAAAGATGCCGGGCTTCATCTGTCCCAATTTAAGAATATTACTTGTTTCCCTCAACTGTGAGCCCAGTTCACAGTTGAGAATGTGTTGAACATATCTAGGAAACATGTAATACTCTAAGGAGTCTAAGTTTGCAAGTAAATTAGTATAAACAAATTGTGAATACCTGAACTTGACCCCCTGAACCATTCCATGAACTATAAAGGAGAGATCCTCAGGAATCTGGTCCCATCCACCATGCTTGTTTGATAAGCTGTGGATAACCACATGGAGCAGGAATTTCCATTGGGATGAGACCTTCCCTTTCCTGAAGGTCTTTACAGAGAAATCTCCCTCATAGCCCATCTGCTCAAAGGAATGATTAACAGCTTCCTTTGGGAAGGACACCTCACCTTCTTCATCATCCAGCTGCAAATGTTGGTTAATGATGGCCGGAGTGATGAAGATTGTCCTCCCTTGCACTGTGGCAGACAGTGCCTTCTCCCCATCCATAATGACCTCTTGGCAGGTCTTCCAGAATTCAAGCAAGTGATCCTCATATAGAGTAGGATCAATGGTCAGGGAGGTGAAATAGTTTGACAGAGTCAAGAATTGGCAAATCTCTGAGAAACTTGCATCTTTCTCAGAGCTTAACAGAGCAACTTGATTATGTTGCCTGTGAAGTTGCATGGAGAAATCTGGGTTGTTTCTGCGGTTAAGGTTGGCCATTTCAGAAGCTTAAGGGTGAAGAAAGGTAGAAAGCAAAGGCGGTTTAGAGAATTAGGTTAGAGGAATAGTAGAATTGAGGAAGATAGTGGGAAAGAGGGGGAACCGTTGGGTATTTATGTGAAAAGGGATTTGAACCAAAGTTAATGAAAGAGGATAAACTTTGAAATCCGGAAGTCGGTCCCACCTCTGAAAAGGTAGTTTACTTTTGCTCAAAAAGTAGTTTTCTTGGAATTCGAAAAGCTTCCGAAGGTAATTTGTCTTCGGAAGTTTTGATTGAAAAAGCTTCCGAAGCTAAAATGGCTTCGGAAGATTTTCCTGAGAGTCTTGAAGATTTATGCTTCGGAAGAGAAATAAACCCTTGGATGCTTTGTATAGGAATAAACAAAGCTTCCGAAGGTTAATTTTGCTTCGGAAGGAAAAAGTCCTTAAAAATGAATAAGTGTCTGAGATAAGAATTTTAAGCTTCGGAAGATGAATTTGACTTCTTCCGAAGGTAAAATCTCTTAGACAGTTATTTATTTTGAAGACATGTTTTCTTCCGAAGATAAAATTTTATCTTCCGAAGTATCAAAAATTTTCAAGAATCTAAGGAAAGTCTTCAAAAAGAATTTTACATCCAAAGAAAACATGAGCTTATGAAAGTGATGAACTAGACAACTTAGGACACACATATTTTAAGAAGAAATAATTAGAATTAGTTTTAAGAAAAAGTCTACTCAAAGTTAATCATCCCAATAGCTGATATCAGATACTTAAATCTCTGTTCATCAAAAGCTTTTGTGAACAGATCAGCATATTGTTCATCTGTATGAACTTTGACTAGTTTAATTAATCCCTTTTCATAGTTATCTCTTATTAAATGATACCTGATGTTGATGTGTTTGGTCCTTGAGTGCTGCACAGGGTTCTCAGTGATAGAGATAGCACTATTGTTGTCTATGTGGATAGGAGTCTCTTTGAAGTTAAATCCATAGTCCAGCATCTGATTTTGAATCCAAAGCACTTGAGCACAGCAGCTTGCAGCAGCAATGTATTCAGCCTCAGCAGTTGATGCAGACACACAGGATTGTTTCTTGCATTGCCATGAGACAACCCTTCCACCAAGGAATTGACATCCCCCAGATGTAGACTTTGCAGTCATATTGCAACCACCATAATCACTATCTGTATAGGCATACAGATTGAAATTAGGATTCTTTGGATACCATAGACCAAGTGTTGAAGCACCTTTGAGGTATCTTAAAATCCTTTTCACAGTGATTAAGTGAGACATCTTAGGGTTGGCTTGATATCTTGCACAAATACATGTAGCAAACATGATATCAGGCCTGCTAGCTGTAAGATACATAAGAGACCCAATCATAGCCCTGTATAAGTGTTCATCTACACACTCCCCCTCAAGATCTGGACCAAGGGAGTGGTTTCTGGCTATGGGTGTCTTAGCAATCTTACAATCAGTCATGTTGAACCTCTTGAGTATGTCTTGAACATACTTTGACTGACTTATGAAGATGCCATCTTCAACCTGCTTCACTTGAATTCCCAGAAAGAAGTTGAGTTCTCCCATTGAACTCATCTCAAATCTGTCTTTCATCAGCTTCTCAAAGTCTTTGCAGAGCTTTGGATTAGTTGAACCAAAGATGATGTCATCTACATATACTTGAACCAGCAATAAGTCATTTCCCTGTCCTTTGATGAAGAGAGTTCCATCTATAGTACCTCTCCTGTATCCATGTTTACAAAGATACTCAGATAGTGTCTCATACCACTTCCTGGGTGCCTGATGCAGCCCATAAAGAGCTTTGTCAAGCTTGCAGACATAATCAGGATGATCAGGGTCTACAAAACCAGGTGGCTGTTTGACATAAACCTCCTCATCAATCACTCCATATAAGAAAGCACACTTTACATCAAGTTGGTAGACCTTGAAGTTCTTGGATGCAGCAAATGCCAGGAATATCCTAACAGCTTCTAGTCTTGCTACAGGAGCAAAGACATCAGTGTAGTCAATCCCTTCTTCTTGTGTGTATCCTTGAACAACTAGTCTTGCCTTGTTCTTGATGATGATTCCTCTATCATCCTTCTTATTCCTAAAAACCCATTTGGTTCCAATGGTAGTCTTCCCATGAGGAAGAGGACAAAGGTTCCAAACTTTCTGCCTTTTGAATTGAAGCAGCTCTTGTTGCATAGCTTCAACCCAACTTCCATCCTTTAGAGCTTCATCAACTTTCTTGGGCTCTATCTGAGATAAGAAACAAGAGTGAAGACAAACATTTGCTTCATGGGTTTGTCCTCTTGTTCTTACCCCTGTGACAACATCTCCAATGATGTTTGTGGTGGGGTGAGACTTGTGGATCCTTAGCTGAGGGATCACAGCAAGTTGTTGAGAAAGATCCAAATTTGAGAAATTTAGATCTGGTCTGGAAGATTCACCCTCCACATTATCACACTTATCAAGATTAACTTGATCCAATGAGTGTGTGACATCATTGATGTTGTCATCTATGGTATGGTTATTAGCATCAAGAAATTCCTGATCACTATCACCATCACCATTGTTGTCTTCTACAAGTGAGGTGTCTTTATCTGGTTGAGAGGCCTCTGAGCTGGAATTTGAAGGCATGCCAGATGTATCAGCTGAATTTGTCATTGTTGTGCTGATAGAAACCTCATTTGCTGAAGTAGTTCCAACTGGAGCTGAAGATGTATGAGTTGAAGGTCTTCCTAGCTCAAATCTTGGATCAGGATCACCTGTATTTAGATTTTCTGCAGATCCTGAAACATGCTCACAAGATTTGTTAAAACAGTTGGTAACTAAATCAAGATCAAACAGCCAATCCGGACCAGAACCAGCCACACAAGGAGTGTGCTCATTGAAAGTCACATTGGCTGACTCCTCAACAATTCTAGTTCTGAGATTGTATACTCTATAAGCTTTAGCTTGGGAAGAGTATCCAATGAAATGTCCATCATCTGATTTCTCAGCAAACTTGGCAATTTGATCTTTGGTATTCAAGATGGTGCAGGGACATCCAAATGACCTGAGAAAACCAATGAAAGGTTTCCTCTTGTGCCAAAGTTCATAAGGAGTCTTACCATGTGTCTTAACTACTAAAACTCTGTTTTGCACATAGCAAGCAGTATTAACTGCCTCTGCCCAGAAGGTGATAGGCAGTTTAGAGTCAGACAACATAGTTCTTGCAGCTTCAATAAGTGTCCTGTTTCTCCTCTCAGCAACTCCGTTTTGCTGAGGAGTCCTGGGAGCACTATATTGTCTTGTAATACCTTTTTCATCACAAAATGTATCAAGGATTTGGTTCTTGAATTCAGTTCCTTGATCACATCTTATGGTTTTGACCTTGTGATCACATTGATTCTCAACTTTTAAGATGAAATTCTTCAGAATCTCAGGGGTTTCATCCTTAGTTCTAAGAAAAGACCCAAGTGAATCTTGTAAAATCATCTGTGATCACCAAACAGTAAGAGGTCCTTCCTAAACTCATTACACTGGTGGGGCCAAAGAGATCCATATGTAACAAGTGTAGGGGAGTAGTGATGGAGTTCTTTTCCTTAGGCTTGTGAGATACCTTGTGTTGCTTCCCTTTCAGGCATGCAACACAATGATCATCACTTGTAAACTCTTTCTTTGGCATTCCAGTTACCAGATCATGTTTAATTAATTTATTCATGTTCTTAAAGTTTACATGGCACATTCTTTTATGCCATAGGAAAGACTCATCACTATTTGCTTTAGATAGAAAGCATGAAACTTCTCCAGAGGGAGATGTTTCTTGCAAATCCATCTTGTACATGTTCCCTTTCCTGGGGGCTCTGAGCAGGATATGCTCATGAGGAATGACCACTCCAGGCTTGAGAACAATGCACTCATGCTCAGTAAAGAGCATGTTATGACTCTGATCACAAAATTGGGATACACTCAGAAGATTGTACCCAAGCTCCTTAACAAAGTTTACCTTCTCAATGCTGAGCTTACCATTTGTGACCTTGCCCCTTCCAGAAATGTAACCACCTTCATCTCCTCCAAAAGCAACTGGTCCTCCATCAATTCTCTCAAAATTATGGAGTAGAGACCTATTGCCTGTCATGTGCCTGGAACAGCCACTGTCAATTATCCAGACATTCCTGTTTGTCTTGAGCTGTTCCTGCACAAAGAAAATGATTAGTTACATTTGGAAACCCAAGCCTTACTTGTCTTGGGCTCATTAAGTGTAATAGAAGGTAATGCAACAGTAATAGATCCTATGGTTGTACTATGGGGATCTTCAGCTGTTGTTGATGGAGAAACCTCAGTCATTTGGTCTTTCTTAGACTTCCACACCACCTTTGGAGTCTTGGACTTGACCTTCAAAACCTTAGAAGCTTTTGGAACTTCACAAGTTTTGATGACTGAACCTTCGGAAGAATCTACAGTCACTGCAGCAGACTTCAGTGCTTCGGAAGAACTCCTTTCTTCCGAGACCAACTTTGCTTCCGAAGGTAATTTTCCATTTACCTTCTTCTTTGATTTGGAGCTTCCGAAGGAAACAGACTTTCCTTCCGAAGCTTGAGACTTCTTGAGACTCTTTGAAGTCTTTGTATTGGTCATGTGGACAGTACTTTTAGGATTGTATGGGCAATCCTTGCAATGTGAGAAGTACTTTCACACATGACACATAACATTTTCTTCTTCAAAGAAGTCTCCTTTTGAGAGCAAGACTGGCTTTGGTCACATCCCTTCTCCACCTTCATCTTGGTAGATGCTGAGACAGTTCTTTTGGGCTGTGAACTGTTCTTGGAGTTTGATGGTCCAGGCTGTGCAGCAGTGGTACACAGCAGCTCAGTCTTCTTCTTTGCACTGAGATGATTTGAACAAGAACCATGACTCTTAGCTGAGGAGTCTTGGTTGATGTCTTCAGTCCTTACTACTTTGAAACCTGCAGAGATAAAAACTTGTTTCTGCTTAGCATCAAAAGTAGCCTTGATTTTTGAGCCTTCTTTGCTTTCCTTTTGCTCTTCCTGATCAAGTTCTTTCTCTTGGACTTGGTCATCACAGTTGATTTCTTCTCCTCAGAAGGATAGTGGCCCTTGGAAGAATCCTCTTCTTCACTCTTCTCAGAGGAATTCTTCACTATCACTTCTTCATCATCCTCACTTATAGGATCTATGAGAGGAAGCTCATCTTCACAAGTTCCACACCTAGGAGATCTTACAGACAAGATTGTGTGTGGAGGAGCTATCTCATTTGATCCCAGTCCCTGTCTATTTTGATAACAAACTTTGTTGTGCAGGGATGAGGATATCATGTTCTTGAAGGTCTCTTCTTCAAGAACACTCTTCTCTGCCTTGGCTTTGCTGATCACAAGCTCAGCCTGGCACTCAGTCAACTTAGTGATGAGATCTTGGATCTGAGTTCTAAAATCTGTATGTTCATGTTTTAGTACTGAAATGGTTTTCTCCAAGTCCTCTATCTTTAACTTGTAATCATTTTCAGACTTTCTAAAATCAGATTTTAATATGTTTAATGACTCAAGATCAGATCTCATCTCTAAGTTGTAGGACCTGTATCTATTTACTTTAGCAATGCATTCAGGAGAGCAGAGATGTTCCAATACCTTGGCTTCATCATGGTCAGCCATCAGTGCTTGGTTTGGAGAAGCATCTTCCACCTGAAAGCTCCAGTCAAAGCCTCCCTCTTCAACAGCAACAGCAGCATGTTGCTTGGTCTTCTCAGCCTGAGGGGCTTTGTCAGTGTAGTTTGGTCTGGGTTGTGTTTGGCCCCCATTTGCTTTAGGTGCCTTACACTCCCTAGCAAAGTGACCCATAAGGTTACAGTTGTAACACTTAACTTTGCTTTTATCCAGCCCAAACTTTCCACTGGTAGCATTGCTTGGAAATCTTCTTCCTGTCCTCTTGTAGAACTTCTTGGCTCTGTGAGTGAGGAGAGCCATCTGCTGAACTATCTCCATGTATTCCAGGTCATCTGGATGGATACAGTCCAGGTCTTCAAGAGTGAAAAGATAATTCCCACAGCTTTCATCAGCAGACACAAAGGCTTGAGAAGAACTTGTCTCTTGGAATGGGCTTCCTTGAGTAAAGTTCTCCCTTGGTGTCTCCGGGAAGGTGATGAAAGGACCCTTTTGTGAGTTGTCAGGGTAGCATATGAGATGATGTTGGGGTTCTATGCTGTCCCTTTCAACCACATGAAGGGCTGAACCCATTTGATTGTTGGAGTTGCCAGATGAACCTTGCATGTTCATCTCCATCTGGTATCCACTGAGAATCCCATACAACTCTGTAAGAGTAAGAGTTTTAAGGTTCTCAGTCCTCTTGATCACCACACAATAGTGTGTCCATTGCCTAGGAAGTGAGGACATGAACTTCCTTACAATGTCCCTGTTCTCAAGAGGAACTCCTCCATCCACTAGGGTATCCACAATCTCAACATACCTGAAGTATTGTTGGGTCATGGTTTCACCTGCTTTGAAGGTGAAATTCTCAAACTGCTGCTTCAGAAGATTTTTCTTGTTCTCCTTGGCTTCAGAGGAGCCTTCATACATCAGCTTCAGTGCATCCCACAGCTGTTTGGCTGTCTTGCACTTCTTAAAACCTCTGTATACAGAGTTTGGGAGAGCAGTCTGAAGAGCAGTCATGGCCTTCCTGTCAATCTCTACTCTTTTTCTATCTTCATCTGAGTAGTTGGCCACATCTTTAGGAATCATACCAGCACCAGTAGCAGAGGGGGTGCTGGGTATGAAAGGTCCATTCTCAACAGATTCCCACATTCTTGAATCAAGAGACCTGATGAAGCCTTCCATCCTCATGCACCAGGTGTCAAAATCATCAAGAGTGATCAGTGGGGATTTGTTCATGGTTCCAGTCTCCATATCAGTCTTTGAGATGGAAGCCATTTGAAGAGTTTAGTTTTTGTGTGTGTGAGGGATCTTAAGATGGTTAGATCTTATATCAAGAGCCTGGAAAGCTCTGATACCAATTGCAGGACCGTTTAAGGGCTTTAATACAATTACAACACAACAACACAATGAGGAGATTAACTAAACTTTAATCAAACAGTGAACTGGGTAACCAAAGTGATACAAAGAACACAAGTAAAACAAGAGACAGAACAAGAGAGTATGGGTTTCAAGGAGGCAGTATATTGCTTTCTCAAGTTCTTTTACAAGTGTTACAAAGCATAAAGAAAGATACAAGAACTTGAAATACTTATACTACAACCTACAGCCAGCTATACTTTGAAAGCCAGCTGGATACAATTGACTAGACACTAACAAAATCAATTGTAGGATCAAAAGGCATATCTGCCTTTTGACCTTGTGACTATGACATGCCATAGCTCACATCCTTATACATTACAAAAAGGATAAAGTACATAAAGTGGAAAGTTACAGACTCAAGACCTCAATGTACAGTTACCAAAAGCATGGACCTTTCACCAACTCATGTAAGTTGGTGACTTTACAGAGATGCAGCGGAAAAAGTGCTTTATGGAACAGTACATCAGATAAAGCATGTGTACTAAAAGTCTTCGGAAGAAATCTGTCTTCATAGGTTGAAGCTTCGGAAGACTTTGTCTCTGAGGCTTCGGAAGACTTCATGTTTGGCTTCGGAAGATATTGGTCTTGGCTTCGGAAGATTTTACACTTAGAGTATTTTCTAATGCATTGTGTAAAACTTCCGAAGCATTCTTCACTTCAGTACTTAGTGCATGTTGCTGAGACACTTAAGATGTTTTGGATTGCATCAGACTTAAGGAATCCTTACAAAGATCTATGTGTTAGAGCATCCAACCTCAAGAAAGGAGTAAGAAATCAAGGTAAGCATCAGCCCCTAAACGCCTCTGTAGATCAAACCTGAATTCAAGGGTTTTAGGTTTCGAAAAGTTCCAAAGAATCATATAAATGTCAAATTTTTACGTATGAAATCATGTAAAAATCTTAGATATAGCTTCATGGATGAAAAGCCAATTTGGACGTAAAAAGTTACGATTTTGGGTTAAAAACAGGCTGGTTCGTCATTATAACATCTTCTGCGAAACTATTTGTGCATACAGCGAAACTGTGTGCTCAAACTGCGAAAATGTGAGTTCGTCCTGTGAAACTATAGTTTCGCAGGTAATTTCGCATTCATGGAATTCCAATGAAAGTTGGGCGAAACTGCCATGCGAGACTGGCATGCAAAACTGGTAGCGAAACTGCAATGCAAAACTGGCAGCGAAACTATCTGAGAAACTGCCTGCGAAACTATTACCAAAACTAGGTAGAAAATAACTCATTTGAGTGTTAACTTATGCAGACCGTGTACCGGATCCTAGCTTAGAATGCTTAGACTAGGAGCTACTCACTATGACTAGGTGAGTTCTAGTTCCCCTTATTTACAAGTTTTTCTATGTTTTGGGGCTGTTATACATACTAAATATACGTTTTAGATGGCAAAGATTTTACAAGGTTTCATCAGAAAAATAGAATTTTCTATAACAAATTGTGCTATATAAATGCTTCAATAGGGGCTGCTGCCCCTTAGGCCCCAGCCAGAGGCGTTGTCCCTTGGACCCCACTAGGGGCTGTTACCCCTAGAACCCCGCTTTCAGGTGCTACCACCCTCGAACCCCTGTTGTCCCGAGGTGGGTCGGTTATGTTTTATAGGGATTATACTTGATATGTTGTGTACTTAATAAGTAAAGTATTATATATTAAAGTGGAAGATAATATTAATGAAAAGTGAAACTTAACGAATGTTACCCGGGCCCGTATGATGATAAAATGTCTTGCAAGCACTATGATAGATCTCACTTATGTGGGTTTGATATATGATGATGGATCCGTATTCATGAGCAGGCTATGTGCCTTGCAGTGTGGTTCAACTGTCGGGGGTTAGCTACCGTGTTTATGTGTACCGACAAGGATCAACATTTGTTGTCGATCAAAAGGGGGCTCTTGCTGTGTGCAATCTCGTTTATGATGAAGTAAAAGATAAAGAAAGAATGAAACATAATGAACATGCTTATTATGACGCAAGAAATGTTATGTATTATGATGTACGAGTGGTCATTATAAGAAGGATAAAGTTTATATTTTCTTATATTACTTAAAACTAGAACTCACTCAACAAAACTAACTTTTATGCATAATAAATGGCAGGGATGGGAGCTAATTGGCGAGCGAAGATTGGCATCCATGTTAATGAAATCGTTTATTTAATTTAAATCGAAGTATTATGTTTTCATATTATTTGGGAGGCAAATGTATGAGTATAATATGATCTACATGTTTTAAATGAATGTTTATTTAATTCCATTGCAATGTCTCGCTTATAGAGTGATTTTATGCTATGATTTACCAACTGTGAGACTTCACGAGAACGGGGCCTTACAAGTCATTAGGAATCCGGTCCCATCCTCCATGTTTGTTAGATAATGAGTGAATAATAACATGGAGGGGGTACTTCCACTGGTGAGAGACCTTGCCCTTCTCGAAGATTCTAATTGTGAAGTCCCCTTCGTATCCCATCTGCCTGAATGATTCATTCACAGCAGCTTTAGGAAAGGACAACTCGCCTTATTCATCATCCAACCTGAGATGAGTGTTGATTGAGGCTGGGGTGTTGAAAACTGTCTTCTCGTATACTGATGTAGACAGTGCCTTCTCACTGTCCAATATCACCTCTTGGCAGGTCCTCTAAAACTCCAACAGTTGTTCTTCATACAATGGAAGGTATATGGTGAGTGCGGTGAGGTAAGATGATTGAGCGAGAAAGTGGCAAACGTCTGAGAAACTAGGATCTTTCTCAGACGATGATAGAGCAACCTGATTGTGTTGCCTATGAAGGTGAATGGAGAAATCTGGCAGGTTTCAGGGTTCAGGGTTGGCCATTTGAGAAAGCTTTTAGATGAAGAAGCTAAGAACAAAGTGGGTTTGTGGTTGAATTTAGGGTTAGAAGTTTGAAGATGAAGAGGAAGAAGAAAGAGGGCGAACCGTTGTAGGGCTATATATATGGTTGAATTTGAGACAAAGTTAATGAAAAAGGATAAACTTTGCAAGATCAGGTTTTGTCACTCAACATAAATATTATCTCTCAAACTCACTAAGTCACACTCGATTTGATGATGTAGAATCCCTCAAGAGTTGATAATAATATACTAAGTAAAGAACCACAGATAAGTTTTTCAAGATACTTGTATATATTACTTCTCAACTCAAAGTGTTATAAGACTCTTACAAGCATGTTAACAGAGTTACAATGAGAAACTGTATATACTACTATCTACAGCCGGTTATACTTTGATACCTTGTAACACCCGGAAATTTTCTTTGAAGCCGACGAAAGGAGAAAAGAAATAAAGTCCAAAGTCGAGGGAGCAAACTTGCCAAAACGGAAAGAAACTTCGATGAGTGGGAGTATAAAAGGGGGAGGGCAGCCCACACCCTCCCCATTCTTGCAAAATCAGCCAAAGAAGAGAAGAGAAGGAGAAAAGAGGAGAAAAGCTTGGTTCGGGTGGATTCGAACGTGGAAATCGAAGTGTAGCGGGTCAAATCGAAGCTCTACTTGACGGGATCGTTTGTGTGAGTTCTAGGACCCCTATTTTACACGTTTTGAATGATTTTAGGGCTGGAACACATCTGAAAACCCTTTTTTGAGTTTTTGGGTGTAAACCCGTTTTTATGCATATGTGTATTTGTTTGATGCGTTTGGGGTTGGGTTTCGGGCTTGTGTATGCATGAATTATGTTGTGGTAGGTGTTTCTAAGGTTTAGGATGGTTGATTTGGGCTAAAATCGAGTTTTGAAGAGCTTGGAGGCCGAACAGGGCAGTTTGCGTTCGGCTGAACTGTATTCTGCATCAGCTAGGGCTATGCGACCGACTGGAGTGTGATTGGAGGCCATACGGCCAATTGGCATGCGACTGAGGTCCATGCGCACGATTGCCATGCGACTGAGGTCCATACGCATGATGGTCATGCGACTAAAGTTCATGTGCCTGTAAGGCATGCGATTGAAGGATTGTGCGACTGAGGTTCATTCGCACGAAGGTTATGCGAATGAGGTCCATGCGCCTGGAGGCCATGTGACTGAGGTTCATTCACACGAAGTGTATGCGACTGAAGCCCAAGTCATGCGACTGAAGGCCATACGCCTGAAAGCTATGCGACTTAGAGTCCATACGCATAGATGTCCATTCGCCCATAGGTCCATTCTCATAGGGTCCATTCGCATGATGTCCATTCGCTTAAGTGTTTAGTCGCCTAGGAGGCCATGCGACTGAAGGGTGTCCATACGCCAAGTAGGGCTCATACGCCCGAAAGAACAACAGTTTATCTTATGACTTTTGAGGGAAAGTGCAGTTATGGGTTTTGACTCGGGAGGTTCTCGGAGGTTTGTGTAAGTTGACTTTCAAGGTCATAGACGTTGTGTCGGGCATGTGTGTGATGTTAATGATGTGATGTATGATTGATGCGTGTGTATGATGGTACGTATGTATGATGATGCCCTGTATGGTGATGTGTGTATGTTTATGTTTATATCCCTGTTATGTATATGTATCTTTCCGTGGCTTTGCGTCGAACGTTAATGAAAGTAATGAAAGTATTATGTAATGTAAAGTGGAAGATAATGAAAATAGGAATATAATGAATGAATGCATCATTAATGAACGAATGAAAATGTGAAAGGTTTGCAAGCGAAGTGTACCGAAGTGCACGGCTCTTAATGCCTTAAGCTCAACCGCGTGTGGTTCAGCTAATCCTTAAGGGTGCACACAGGGGTTCCAGTCTTTGTGACTGACCATCGGTGTGGTATATGGTGTATAGTTATTACCCGCGCTATGCATAATGTTGGGGGTGTAGTATGTATCGGTTACCCGAGTTATGCATATCGTTAGGGGTGTAGTATGACATAGTTACCCATAATGTTGGGGGTGTAGTAGGTAATAGTTACCCGCACTATGCATAATGTTGGGGGTGTAGTATGTATCGGTTACCCGAGTTATGCATATCGTTGGGGGTGTAGTATGTCATAGTTACCCATAATGTTGGGGTGTAGTGTATCATGGTTACCCGAGTTACGCATAACGTCGGGGGTGTAGTACGCAGTGGTTTATAGCGGTTACCTGAGTTACCCATAATGTTGGGGGTGAAGAATACAGTTGGGATCTTTGTCGCTTACCCCGGTGTTGGTGCCAGGCTATGTGCAATGTGAAAGTCATTTGTGAACTTCGGCCCTGTAGCCATATAGTTTGGGGCATAGCTGTTGACACTGATCCCGAACGTGATGAAATAACCGATGTAATGATCCTGAACCTTACCTTAGGTACTATGACCATGAGGTGTTGTGCACCGTTATAGAAGGTCTATGATAGGCCTAGGTCCAGTACCATGAACAGAAGGGTAGATGTAATAATAAACGAACGAATGAAAGTAAGAACGTATGAACGAATGGAAGTTAATTAATGAATGATGTAGATAATAATGAAATTATCTATGTGTACGTATGATGTGTGATCGCATGAAAGTATAGAATGGTTTTAATGACGAAAAGTATGTTTTTTTATAAAACTAGAATTCACTCAGCAACGCTGACTTTGATGTGTTTCCAGTTGGCAAGTATGTTGTTGAGGATGGCACGAGGCGGCTACTCAGCTTATTTTGGATGGCATCCAATGTTATAATGCCTTTGTAATGAAATGTAAAATGATATTGTGTAATGAATGGTTGTATTATTTTGCAAAAGTATTTTGATGAAATGAAAATGTTGTTTTTAATGTTTACGCTGCAACGTTTTATGAGCGTGAAATGTAATTATATGTTTATGTGCGATGAAGATCCAACTGTAAGCGTCCTGGGAACGGGGCCTTACACACCTGCTGGAAACCGATGACTAAAGCAAATACTACATTGCTAAAGGTAAGGTATCCTAGATAAAATACAATCTAAGATTTGGTAGTCATGACAAGTCCATGAAACTTACCTTTTGTCACCAACTAAAGTTGGTAACTGTACTAACTGACAAGGAATGAATAGTGGAATAAAGTATGGCCAACTACATGGGCATGGGAAAGCGCCATGCAGTAGCTTAGAGGTTGCAGCGGATCTGTCAGAAGGACCAACTTATGTCCACTGGTTCATAGCAGGTTCTTCTGAAGGTTGACTGGCTTCGGAATAACAAGTTCTTCCAAAGCCATTTATACTTCGAAAGAGTCTACTTCTTCCGAGGCTTGATGATCTTCGGGACTTCATACTTCGAAAGTAATTGTCTTGAACTCTTTTAAGTGTTAAACTATGGAAGAAGGAAGACTTTGTCTTCGGAAGTTAGAGTTCCTCTTCAAAATCTCTTTCAGCCTTGACCTTTGCAAGCTTATCTTTTACCTTCGGAAGTTCTTCATCAGTTGCACCAAAAATGTTTTAAGTGTTTGTTTTGGTTGCAGCAGCCTTACTTGATCCAACAAACTTTGAAATCCGAATGTCGGTCCCACTTCTAAAAAGTGCCCAAATAGGCGGTTATCTTGGTAGTAGAAAATCTTCCGAAGGTAATTTGTCTTCGGAAGTTTTTTAGAAAACTTCCGAAGCCAATTTGACTTCAAAATATATTTCTTATTTTGACAAGAATTGCTTTGGAAGAAAAATACTTAGAGTAATTTTGCTTTCGAGACATATTTTGTTTCGAAAGATACTAAACTTCAGAAGTTTTATTCAAAGGATGAATAAAGCTTCCGAAACTAAATTACTTCGAAATAATATTGTCCTTCAAATCATATAAGTACTTGGAAGCATATTTTATGCTTCGAAAGATATATCAGAATTTTTTTCGGAAGTCAACTTAATGTCTTTCGAAAGAGAATATATTTTTAATTCTCAAAACTCTAAGAACTATCATTTTGAAAAAATTTCTCCGATGGTAAACAAGGCTTATATGAGTGATAATATAGACAACTTAAGACACACATATTTGAAAAATAATCTTGAAGTTAATTTAAGAAAATCTACTCAAAGTTAATCATCCCAATCGATGATACCACATATTTAAATCCTTATTCATCAAATGCTTTTATGAATAGATTAGCTTAATGTTCATTTGTGTTAACTTTGACCAGTTTTATCAATCCTTATTCAAGATTATCTATTATCAAATGATATCTGATTGTTGATGTGCTTTGTCTTTGAGTGCTGCATAGGATTCTCTTAGATAGAGAAAGCACTATTGTTGTCTATGTGGATGAGAGTCTCCTTGAAGCTGAATCCATAGTCTAACCTCTGATTCTGAATCCAAAGCACATGAGCCTAGCAGCTTGCAGCAGCAATGCATTCAGGTACAATAGTTGACGCAGATACACAAGATTGTTTTTTGCATTGCCATGAGACTATACTTCCACCAATGAATTAACATCCCTATGATGTAGAATTTGTAATCATGATGCAACCACCATAGTCACTATCTGTATAGGCATACAGATTGTTTTAGAAAGTCCCAACTTGGGAGCTCCTTTAAGGTATATAAGAAACCTTTTGATAGCAACTAGGTATGACATTTTGGGGTTGACTTGATATCTTGTACAAATGCATGTGGCAAACATGATATCATGCCTGCTGGTTGTGAAGTACATAAGAGACCCAATTATATCCTTGTAGAGATGTTATCAACACACTCCCCCTCAAGATCAGGTCCTAGGGAGTGGTTTTGGGCTATGGGTGTCTTAGCAACCTTGCACTCAATCAGATGAGATTTGGTTAGTATGCCTTGAACTTACTTTTATTGGTTTATAAAGATGCCATTATCAACTTGATTCACTTGAATTCCTAGAAAGAATTGATTTCTCCCATTGCACTCATTTCAAATCTATTATTCATCACCTTCTCAAAGTCTTTATAGAGCTTTGGATTAGTTTACCCAAAGATGATATCATCTACATAAACTTGAACTAGCATCAAGTCATTTTATGTTCCTTTAATGAAGAGTGTGCTGTCAATAGTACCTCTCTTATAGCCATGTTAGACAAGATATTGTGACATTATCTCATGCCACTTCCTTAAAGCTTAATGCAGCCCATAAATAGCTTTGCCAAACTTACAGACATAATCAGGATGATCTAGGTCTGCAAAGTCAGGTGGTTGCTTGACATACACTTCCACATCTATCACCCTATATAAAAATACCCACTTGACATCAAGTTGGTAGACCTTGAAATCCTTGGATGCAACAAAAGCAAGGAATATGCTAACAGGTTCAAGTCTTGCCATAGGAGTAAAAACATTTATGTAGTCAATCCCTTCTTCTAGAGTATACCCTTAAATAACTAGTCTTGCCATGTTCTTGATTACAAGTCCTCTATCATCCTTCTTATTCCTAAAAACCCCACTTGGTACCTATTGGTGTCTTCCCATGAGGAAGAGGGCATAGGTTTTAAACCTTTTGTCTTTTGAATTGAAGCAACTCCTCCTTCGTTGCTTCAACCTAACTTCCATCTTTCAAAGCTTTATCAACATTCTTTGGCTCAATCTAGGACAAGAGCAAAAGTATAGACAAACATATTTATCATCTGCTTGTCCCTTGTTCTCACCCTAG
This sequence comes from Flaveria ramosissima, assembly GCA_025215565.1. NCBI lineage: Eukaryota > Viridiplantae > Streptophyta > Magnoliopsida > Asterales > Asteraceae > Flaveria > Flaveria ramosissima. The sequence continues at coordinate 10,503,731 of CM046031.1, read as the reverse complement.
TCTCAACATCTCCAATGATATTTGTGGTAGTATAGGACTTGTGGATTCTTAGTTGAGGAATCATAGCAAGTTGGTTTGAAAGATCTAAATTTGTGAAATTCAGATCTGGTGACTGAGTATCACCCATTACATCAGCACACTTATCAAGTTTTACTTATGAAGTAAAACTTGATCTAATGAGTTTGTGATATCATTGATGTTGTATTTAGTGAAGAGGTTGTCAGCATCATGAAATTCTTGATCACTTTCACAATCTCCATCTCTTCCTACATAGGAAACCCCTTAATTTGAGTTTTATGCCTCTGTGCTGGAATTTATAGGCACCTTACATGTATCAGCTGAAGAGTTTGTCATTGTTGTGCTAACTGGATTTCTAACTGCAGGGTTTGTTACCACTGGAATTGAAGGAATTCTATCACTTGGTCTTCTCAGCTTAAATCCTGGGTCAATATCTCTTATTAATATGTTACATGTGTATTCTTAAACATCTTCACAAGATATTTTAAAACAGTTGGTAACTAAATCAAGATCAAATAGCCAATCAGGACCGGAACCTTTCACACTAGGAGTATGTTCATTAAAGGTCACATTGGCTGACTTCTCAACTACTCTAGTTCTAAGATTTTATAATCTATAAGCCTTAGCTTGGGAAGAGTATCCAATGAAGTGTCCATCATCTGATTTCTCATTTGTCACACCCCGACCGACGATGGAATCATCGGGGCGGATGAATGTGAAACGATTGTTCATAACACATGGAACTAAATAAGTTGGAATAATATTAAATATCATTTTTCATTGAACAATACAAGACAATAAATCATTACAATACAAAAGATTCAAACAAAGAGATAAAATATGTAGTTAAACTAGGTCCAAGTCCTATATGATCAAGAAGAGTTCCTCAAGTATCAAACCTGAAACATGTTAAAAAGAAAGGGTCAACTTTGAAAGGGGTGAGTTTCCGGGAGGGAAACACACACACACACACACACACAGAGAGATGAGAGAGAGAGAGAGAGAGAGAGAGAGAGAGAGAGAGAGAGAGAGAGAGAGACAGAGAGAGACAGAGAGAGAGAGAGAGAGGAGATATATATATATATTACCTATATAGATATGAGAGATATCTATATTCATCTATCTATGTCTCTCTATGGTCGCCTCTCGATCTCTCTCCTCTCTACTCCCTCTCTCCTCTAGTCTCTATCCGAGATCTCTCTCAGATAGATATAAGACATAGAGAGAGAATAGAGATATCTATAGATATATCTCTATAGTAGAGTAGAGATATATAGGGAGATATAAGATAAGTCTATATATATATCTAATGTAGATATATATACAATATATAATCTATATATATATAATATATCTATAGATATAGTATATTATATATATATAATTATATATAGTATATATATATATATATTATATATAAGATTTACAAGTAGCAATTCATGTCAATGGTTATGAATTATGCAAGTTTATAGAACACATATAGCTACAATCAACCTTGACAGATTACAAGATTACAAGATTAAACGATTAGCTAAGTGTACTTGGATTAACCAAGTAGGCTTGTCAGGCCCATAGATCAATGACGTCGCCAGACTAGCAATAATTAATGATTGTCAACATATAATGTGTCTCATATAATACTCACAATAATACTAATAACCATGACAAAAAGTAAAGATCAATGGAATGTGTATTTACAAGTATCAAGATGTTTACACGTGTAAGTTTACAAGTTTATCATGTTTCACCCCAAAAGGTGTGAAATAAAGTAAAAATGGGCATGGAAAACTCACATGATATATAATGTGTACTTTTGAACAATAATAAGAAAATAAGATTCTCCAACAATTTCTTCACGATTCAACCTAAGGGTTGATGCCTTAGAATTAGAATAAAGATATGATCAATGTCTAAACATAGATTAGGGTTTCAATTGAAATTTAGGGTTTTGATAATTTGGTTAAATAAATAATATTGCCATTTATATTTTATTTCCATAAAGAGGGATAAATTTATTAAATAGTTAAGATTGAAACGATAACGAATCAATGGTGAAATTGAACAATAAATATATTAAATATTAATAATAATTAATTAAAAAATGGTTGAGTACAAAAAGTGAAAAGAAATAATCAGTCTAACTAATTGAATAAAACTTGATCAAATTAATTAATTGAATAATTAATTATTTAATTGACTCAAGTATTTAAGTTTGATTTAAAATGTTTTTAAACTTTTGAGTAATTCTTATAAAGGTTTCATAATATTAAAACCTTTCAAAAATAAAGAACAAAGAAATTATATGATATATAATTTTTAGGAATTAAATAAAGATTTTAAAAATATTTTTTATAAATATTTAAACTTGTAAATAAATTATATATTTTTATAACATTTAAATCTCATAAAAATTAACAAAGGTTTTATATTATTAAACTATTTCTTTTAGAATAGTAGATTATATTGTAACAATTTTTCAGAAATTAAATTAATAATTTCTAAATTAAATTTAAGTATCAACATAATTTTTATTTTAATTCAATAGAATAATAGTAATGTTTGTGATTTAGTTTATAAAAAGAAAGGTTTAGAAAATGTTTTAAGGGTGCCCGGCATATGCACATGATGTTAACCGGTGGGCTATTAGCCCAGATCTAATTTTGATCCCCGTTTAAAGTTTAAAAGTTTTGAATATTGTAAGGATTCCTATAAGTCTAATGTAGCCAAAACGTCCAAAGTCTCTCTGCAAGCATGCACTAAAGAACCGAAGTAGAAATGCTTCGAAAGTTTTACACCATGCACTAGAAATATTCTAAGTGTAAAATCTTCCGAAGCCAAGACCAATATCTTACGAAGCCAAAAGTGAAGTCTTCCGAAGCTTCAAAGACAAAGTCTTCCGAAGCCAAAGAGTGAAGACAGATTTCTTCCGAAGACTTTTAGAGATATGCCTTTATCTGATGTACATTACCATAAAGCTGGACCACCTTTCCGCTGTAACTTTGTAAAGTCACCAACTTACATGAGTTGGTGAAAGGTCCGCGCTTTTGGTAACTATACATTGAGGTCTTGAGTCCATGCTTTCTACTTTATGTACTTTTATCCTATTTGTAATATATTAGGATGTGAGTTATGGCATGTCATAGTCACAAGTCAAAAGGCAAATATGCCTTTTTGACTCTACATTTGATTTTGTAGTTGTCTAGTCAATTGTATCTAGCTGGCCTTCAAAGTATGGCCGGCTGTAGGATGTAGTATAAAGTATCTCAAGTACTTGTAACTTTTTATCGATGCTTTGTAACTTTTAATAGAACTTGAGAAGCAATATACAGTATTCTTGAAAACCAAATACTTGTGTTGTTTGCAATCTTGTTCTGTCTCACATTTACTTGTGTTCTTAGCATCTTTCATTAACAAGTTAATCAGTTCCCTATTTGATCTGTTAAGTGTTCTAAGCAACTCTCCTTATTGAGTTGTTGTGTTGTAAGTGCATACCCTTCACCGGTCCTGCATTTGGTATCAGAGCATTTCAGGCTCGTGATATAAGATCTCACCATCTTAAGATCCCTCGCACACACAAAATACTTAACAACTCAAATGGCAACTATAACCAAAGCTAATATGAAAACTGGAACTATGACAAAGTCTCCACTGATCACTCCTGAAGACTTTGATACTTGGTGTCAAAGAATGGAAGACTTCATCAAGTATCAAGACTCCAGGATGTGGGACTCTGTTGTTGAAGGACCTTATATACCAAGCACCACTTCTGCTATTGGTGGTGGTATGATTCCTAAGGCAGTGGCTGATTATTCTGAAGCAGATAGAAAGAGAATAGAGATTGATCGTAAAGCCATGACAGCCTTTCAAACTGCTCTTCCAAACTCCATCTACAGAGGCTTCAAGAAGTGCAAAACTGACAAGCAAATATGGGTGGCACTGAAGCTAATGAATGAGGGGTCTACTAAAGCAAAGGAGAACAAGAAGGACCTCCTGAAGCAGCAGTTTGAAAACTTCACCTTCAAGGCTGGTGAAACCATGACTCAACAATACTTCACGTATGTTGAGGTTGTGGATACTCTAATGGATGTTAGAGTAACTCTTGAGAACAGGGACTTTGTAAGGAAGTTTATGTCCTCTCTTCCTAAACAATGGACAAATTATTGTGTTGTTATCAAGAGGACTGAGAATCTTAAGACTCTTACTCTTACAGAGTTGTATGGTATTCTTAGTGGCTACCAGATGGAGATGAACATGCAAAACTCATCTGGTAACTCCAGCAATCAGCTGAGTTCAGCCCTCCATGTGGTTGAAAGGGAAAGCATTGAACCACAGCATCATCTTATATGCTTCCCTAACAACTCACAAAAGGGTCCTTTCATCACCTTCCCAGAGACTCCAAGGGAAAGCTACATTCAAGGAAGTCCTTTCCAAGAGACAAGTTCTTCTCATGCCTTTGTCTCTGCTCATGAAACTTCATGCAACTTTCTCTTCACTCTTGAAGATTTAGACTGTATCCATCCAGATGATCTTGAGTACATGGAGATAGTCCAGCAAATGGCTCTTCTCACTCACAGAGCCAAGAAGTTCTACAAGAGGACAAGGAGAAAGTTTCCAAGCAATGCAGCCAGTGGAAAGTTTGGGCTGGACAAAAGCAAAGTAAAGTGTTACAACTATAACCAGATGGGACACTTTGCAAGAGAGTGTAAGGCACCAAGGACAAATGGTGGCCAAGCACAAACCAGACCAAACTACACTGAGAAAGCCCCCCAGAATGAGAAGCCAAAGCAGCAAGCTACAGTTGTTGTTGAAGAAGGAGGCTTTGACTAGAGCTTTCAAGTAGAAGATGCATCTCCAAACCAAGCACTCATGGTAGACCACGATGAAGCCAATGTATTGGAACATCTTTGCACTCCTGAATGCATAGCTAAAGTAAATAGATACAGGTCCTATAATTTAAAAATGAGATCCGACCTTGAGTCCTTAAATATTTTAAAAGCTTATTTTAAAAGAGCTGAAAATGATTATAAACTAAAGATAAAGGACTTAGAGAACACCATTTCAACTCTTAAACATGAGCATACAAACTACAGGACTCAGATCAAAGATCTCATTACTAAATTAACTGAATGCCAGACTGAGCTTGTGATCAGCAAAGCCAAGGCAGAAAAATGTGTTCTTGAAGAAGAGACCTTCAAGAACATAATATACTCATCCTTGAATTCAAAAGTTTGTTATCAAAATAAGCAGGGACTAGGATCTTGTGAGATAGCTCCTCCACACACAATCTTTCTGTAAGATCTTCTAGGTGTGAAACTTGTGAAGATGAGCTTCCCCTCATAGATCCTTTGACTGAAGAGGATGAAGAGGAGATGGTGGAGAATGACTCTGAGAAGAGTGAAGAAGAGTATTCTAAGAAGGGTCACCATCCCTCTGAGGAGAGCAAAGCTGTTGGGATGACCAAGTCAAAAAGAAAGAACTTGATCAGGAAGGCCAAAAGAAAGTCCAAAAAGGCTCAATAGATCAAGGCTACCTTCAATTCTACACAGAAACAAGTCTTCATCTCTGCAGGATTTGAAGTAGTAAAGGCTAAAGACACAAACTTGAACTCCATCAACAAGATTTCTAGTTCATGTCCAAATCATCCCATCATCAAGAAGAAGGCTGATCAGTTGTTCATTGCTGTTGTACAACCTGAACCATCCTGCTCCAAAGCTAGTTCTAACCCCACAAGAATTGCCACAGCATCTGCAAAGGTGAAGATGGAGAAGGAAAGTGATCAAGTTCAGCTTTGTTCACAAAGAAGAACTCCTAGAAGGAAGAAAATGGATTGTGTTATGTGTGGGAGTACCTCTCATCTTGCTAAATATTGTGTTTACAATCCAAGGAGTACTCTCCACATGACCAAGAAATAAACTTCTAAAAGTTTGGAGAAGAAGAAGCAAGCTTCGGAAGGAAAATCTGTTTCCTTCGGAAGCTCCAAAATGAAGAAGAAGACAAGTGGAAACTTGCCGTCGGAAGAGAATTTGGTCTCGGAAGAAAGGAATACTTCCGAGGCATTGAAGCCTGCTGCAGTGCAAGCAAGATCTTCCGAAGGGCCAGTCATCAAAACTTCCGAAGTCATTAAAACTTCGGAAGTATTGAAGGTCAAGTCTAAGCTTCCAAAGGTGGTATGGAAGTCAAAGAAAGACCAAGCGGCTGAAAGTTCTTTAACAACATCAGCAAATGATCCCTCTAGCATGACTATAGGATAAACTAGTGTTGCATTGTCTTCAACTTCTTTTGATGAGCCCAAGACCAATGAGGCTTGGGTTTCTAAATGAAACTAATCATCTCTTTTGTGTAGGGACAACTCAAGACAAACAGAAATGTACGGATCATTGATAGTGGCTGTTCCAGGCACATGATAGGCAATAGGTCACTACTCCAAAAGTTTGAAAGAATTGATGGAGGACCAGTTGCTTTTGGAGGAGATGCAGGAGGTTAAATTACTGGAAGGGGCAAGGTCACAAATGGTAAGCTCAGCATTGAGAAGGTAAACTTTGTCAAGGAGCTTGGGTACAATCTTCTGAGTGTATCCCAATTTTGTGATCAGAGTCATAACATGCTCTTTACTGAGCATGAGTGCATTGTTCTAGGGGCCCGGGGTGGTCATTCCTCATGAGCACATCTTGCTCAGAGCCCCCAGGAAAGGGAACATGTACAAGATGGACTTGCAAGAAAGTTCTCCCTCAGGAGAAATTTCCTGCTTTCTATCTGAAGCAAATAATGATGAATCTTTCCTCTGGCATAAAAGAATGTGCCATGTAAACTTTAAAAACATGAATAAATTAATTAAGAATGATTTGGTAATTGGAATACCAAAGAAAGAGTTTACAAGTGATGACCACTGTGTTGCATGCCTAAAAGGGAAGCAACACAAGGTATCTCACAAGCCAAATGAAAGAAACTCCATCATTAATCCCCTACACTTATTACATATGGATCTCTTTGGCCCCACTAGTGTAATGAGTCTAGGAAAGACCTCTTATTGTTTGGTGATCACAGATGATTTTACAAGATTCACTTGGGTCTTCTTTCTTAGAACTAAGGATAAGACTCTTGAGATTCTAAAAAATTTCATCTTAAAGATTGAGAATCAATGTGATCATAAGGTCAAAACCATAAGATGTGATCAAGAAACTGAATTCAAGAATCAAATCCTTGATACATTTTATGATGAAAAAGGTATTACAAGACAATATAGTGCTCCCAGGACTCCTCAGCAAAATGATGTTGCTGAGAGGAGAAACAGGACACTAATTGAAGCTGCAAGAACTATGTTGTCTGACTCTAAACTACCCATCACCTTCTGGGCAGAGGCAGTAAACACTGCTTGCTATGTGCAAAACAGAGTTTTAGTGGTTAAGACACATGGAAAGACTCCTTATGAACTTTGGCACAAGAAAAAACCCTTCATTGGTTTTCTCAGTCATTTGGATGTCCATGCACCATCTTGAATACCAAGGATCAAATTGCCAAGTTTGTTGAGAAATCAGATGATGGACACTTTATTGGATACTCTTCTCAAGCTAAGGGTTATAGAGTATACAATCTCAGAACTAGAGTAGTTAAGGAGTCAGCCAATGTGACTTTCAATGAGCACACTCCTAGTGTGAAAGGTTCTGGTCCGAATTGGCTATTTGATCTTGATTTAGTTACTAACTGTTTTAACAAATCTTATGAGAATGTTTCAGGATGTACAGATATATTACTAACAGGTGATCTTGACCCAAGATTTGAGCTGAAAAGACCCTCAGGTTACACATCTTCAGCCCCAGTGGTAACTATTCCTGCAAATGAAGCTTCTACCAGCACATCAATGACAAATCCTGCTGATGCTTCTGGGTGCCTTCAAATTCCAGCTTAGAGGCACAAAACTCAGAAGAAGGAGCTTCAAATGTTGTAGAAAATGGTGGTGGTGAAAGTGATCAAGAATTTCTTGATGCTGATAACCACAACATTGAAGACAACATCAATAATGTGACACACTCATTGCATCAAGTCAATCTTGATAAGTGTGGTAATGTGGAGGGTGAATCTTCTTTGCTAGATCAAAAATTTTCAAATCTAGATCTGTCTAAGCAATCTGATACCATGGCTCTGATACTAATCTGTCACACCCCGACCGACGGCGGAATCATTGGGGCGGACTAATGTGAAATGATTGTTCATAGCACATGTAACTAAATAAGTTAGAATAATATTAAATATAACTTTTCATTGAACAATACAAGACAAGAAATCATTACAATACAAAAGATTCAAACAAAGAGATAAAATATTTAGTTAAACTAGGACCAAGTCCTATATGATCAAGAAGAGTTCCTCAAGTAGCAAACCTGAAACATGTTAAAAATAAAGGGTCAACTTTGAAAGTTGGTGAGTTTCCATGGGTTAAACACACACACACACATATACATATAAATATATATATATATATATATATATATATATATATATATATATATATATATATATATATATATATACATATAAATATATATATATATATATATATATATAAGATTTACAAGTAGCAATTCATGTCAATGGTTATGAATTATGCAAGTTTATAGTACACATATAGCTACAATCAAACTTTGACAGATTACAAGATTACAAGATTACAAGATTAAATGATTAGCTAAGTGTACTTGGATTAACCAAGTAGGCTTGTCAGACTCATAGATCTATGACATCACCAGGCTTGCAATAGTTAATGATTGTCAACATATAATGTATATCATATACTACTCACAATAATACCAATAACCATAACAAAAAGTAAAGATGAATTGCATGTGCATTTACATGTATCAAGATGTTTACAAGTCTAAGTTTACAAGGTTAACATGTTTCACCCCAAAAGGTGTGAAATAAAGTAAAAAGGGGCATGGAAAACTCACATGATATATAATATGCACTTTTGAACAATAATAAGAAAATAAGATTCTCCAATAATTTCTTCACAATTCAACCTAAGGGTTGATGACTCAGAATTAGAATAAAGATATGATCAACGTCTAAACATAGATTAGAGTTTCAATTGAAATTTGTGGTTTTGATAATTTGGTTAAATAAATAATATTGCCATTTATATTTTATTTCCATAAAGTGGGATAAATTTATTAAATAGTTAAGATTGAAACGATAACGAATCAATAGTTAATTTGAACAATAAATATTACTTAAATATTTAAAATAATTGATTAAGAAATGATTGAGTATAAAAAGTGAAAAGAAATAATCAATCTAACTAACTGAATAAAACTTGATCAAATTAATTAATTGAATAATTAATTATTTAATTGTCTTAAAAGTATTTAAGTTTGATTTATAATGTTTTTAAACTTTTGAGTAATTCTTATAAAGGTTTTATAATATTAAAACCTTTCAAATATAAAGAACAAAGAAATTATATGATTTAGAATTTTTAATAATTAAATAAAGATTTTAAAAAATAATTTATATAAATATTTAAACTTGTAAATAAATTATATATTTTTATAACATTTAAATCTCATAAAAATTAACAAAGGTTTTATATTATTAAACTATTTGTTTTAGAATAGTAGATTTTATTGTAACAATTTTTCAGAAATTAAATTAATAATTTCTAAATTAAATTTAAGTATCAACATAATTTTTTTTCAATAGAATAATAGTAATTTTTGTGATTTTGTTTATAAAAAGAAAGGTTTAAAAAAATATTTTGAGGGTGCCCGGGTTCGAACCCGGGACCCCTTCTGCATATGAACATGATGTTAACCGGTAGGCTATTCGTCCAGATTTGATTAATACCCGTTAAGAGTTTAAAAGTTTTGAATATAAAATCTCCAAATTCCAAGAACCCTAGAAATCAGATTGAATCCAACTGAACATCAATTCGACATCTTTGATAGAAATCAACATGGGGATTTTGTTTTGCAAATAAAATCGATTGTATATGCGTGTAGAATTACCTGGATTAGTATTGTTTCGAGTGGAACAATTATAAGTACAGTCGCGATCGTGGTACTATCGAATTGAGTTGATTCGGGATGGTTTGATCAATTCAAGGATTGTGAAGCTTTTTTAAATGATGATAATGAGAAGCCCTAAACCAATTTTTGTTTAAAATGTCCAGAAGAGGTGTTCGAGTGACGAGTTGGTTTCGGGTGCTTTGAGTATAATTTGATTATAGTTTCACGATGTGAAAAACAATGGTTGATATGCCTGAATTCATAATCATCTCATGAGCATTTTTTGTTCAATTAATTCGATTAATTGTGTTAGTGATTGAGGCATAACTGTTCGAAACTTGAATGTGATGTTCGGTTTCGATTGAAAGCTTTAAACCAGTAAATCCATCGATTCGAAACAAGTACTAGGTTCGAAACCGATTCAAGGGAGTTATAGTGTTGATTAATTGCATAAAAATCGAGTGTTTTAGTGGTGGTCACCGGCGACAATGACCAGAGGTTGAGTGTCCGACGGGGTGGGGGCGGTTTGGGTTGTTTTAAATGAAAATTACACTTTGGTCCCTGATGTGTTAAGGGCTTATTATTTTATGTATAAAACCTTTATTTCAAGTATTAGAAAAATTACAAATTCATTCCTAGACTTTATAAAACCCATTTGAATAATAAACCAAATTAATTATTTGTTAATTTTTATAACATTTATAAAACTTGTAATTTTTATAATTTGATTATTTATTGTCAATAATTAAAATTTATAATTACTAATAAATCTCTATTCATCTTGTAGCTTTATAAGTTTTTTTTAATAAATCTTTTCCATTTATTTATTTATTGTAAACTGATTATTCACTTTATAACTTTATGAAAAAAATTTGTTTATAAACCATAAATTACTACAAGTTATTTAGATGATTAACAATGAATAATTCACAATATAAATTGCAAATTAATGCATTTGATCCATTACAATTATTATAAAATTTTTTAATAAAATTTAAAAACTGGGTTTTAACTTGGAAAAATGGCGGATGTTACATCATTAAATTTGGCTATATGATCTTTGGTATTCAAGATGGTGCATAGACATCGAAATGACTTGAGGAAACTGTGAAAGGTCTACTTCTGTGTCACAGTTTTAAGGAGTCATACCATAAGTTTTGACTACTAAAACTTTGTTCTACACATAACAAGCAACATTGACTGCCGCTACCCAGAAGATGATGGGCAGTTTAGAGTCAAAGAGTATGGTCCTTGCAGCCTCAATAAGTGTCCTATTTCTCCTCTCAGCAACCCCATTCTGTTGAGGAGTTCTAGGAGCACTCTATTATCTTGTAATACCCTTTTCATCATAAAATGTATCAAGTATTTGGTTCTTGAATTCAGTTCCTTAATCACATCTTATGATCTTGACGTTGTGATCACATTAATTCTTAATTTTCAGAATGAAGTTCTTCAAGATTTCAGTGGTCTCATCCTTAGGCAATATCAATGATCCATACGTTTCTTTTGATCTTTTGTTGTTCTTGCATATGAAAAACATATGGTTAGTTACATTTGGAAACCCAAGCATTGCTAGTCTCGGGCTCATCAAGATGAACTAAAGATAGTTCAATAGTTATTGATCCTATATGCAAGCTTTGAGGATCCTTTGTTGTTGTTGATGAAGAAACTTCAGTCAAATGGTCTTCCTTCATCTTCCATACCATCTTTGAAAGACTAGACTTGACCTTTAAGACTTTAGAAGTTTTAGAGACTAAACCTTCAGAAGCTTTTGCATCCACAGCAGCAGACTTTAATGCTTCGAAAGCATTCCTTTCTTCCGAGAACAAATTTTCTTCCGAATGCAATTTTCCACCTATATTCTTCTTGATCACCTTGGAACTTCTAAAAGAAAGTGATTTTCCTTCCAAAGCTATCTTCTTCTTCTTCCTCTCAGAAGTCTTCTTCTTATTCATGTGGATGGTAATCTTTGGATTACAGATACAATCCTTAGGAAAATGAGTAGCACCACACACATGATGCATTCAACTGGCGCACTTTTGAGGGTCTTCTTAGGAGAAGGTTGCGCTTGATCTCTTTCAACTTCCTTATTCATCTTCATTGATGATGCAGCAGGCTTCTAAGGGTGAGGCTTACTCTTAGAACTTGATTGTTCAGGCTGTGCAGAAGTGGCACATTTGATCAACCTTCTTCTCTTGACTAGGATAGTCTGAACTTGAACAAGGACCCCTGGTACTAGAGTCCATAGTGAGTTTTTGGTCTTGACCACTTCATATCCAGTAGAAATAAAGATTTGTTTTTGCTTGGAGTTGAAAGTGGCCTCGCTCTTTGGGTTTTTTTGACTTTCTTTTGGCTGCCCTGATCAAAGTTTTCCTAGATGACTTGGCCATCCTTGGTTCTTTTTTCTTAGGATGATCCTCATTACTCTCTTCAGGTTCATCCTTCACTACCTCTCTTTATCTTCATCCTCATCTTAGATAGGGTCAATGAGGGGCAGCTCATCTTGACTAGTTTCACACCTTGAAGATCTTACAGATAGTAATGTGTGTGGGGGAGCTATCTCACTTGAACCCTAATCCTTGTCTGTTCTGATAAAAAATCTTTGCATGCATGGATGAGGATATGATATTCTTGAAGGTTTCCTCTTCAAGATCACACTTTCTGCCTTGGCTTTGCTAATCATAAGTTTAGCCTGGCATTCAGTTAACTTGGTAATGAGATCTTTGATTTGGGTTCTGTAATTTGTGTGCTCATGTTTAAGAGTTGAAATTGTTTTCTATATTACGTTTATAGTCATTTTCAGCTCTTTTGAAATCATCTTTTAAAATATTGGAAGACTTAAGGTCAGATCTCACTTCCAGGTTATAGACATATACATGTTTACTTTAGCAATGCATTCAGGTGTACAGAGATGTTATAATACCTTGGCTTCTTCATGGTCAGTCATCAGTTCTTGATTTGGAGAAACATCCTCTACCTGAAAGCTCCAGTCAAAGCCTCCCTTTTTAATAGCAACAACAGCTTTTTGTTTTGGTAGGCTTACCTTCTCAGATTTGGGAGTTGCATTAGTGTAGCTTGGTCTAGATTGTGCTTGGCCACCATTAGTCCTTGGTTCCTTGCACTCCCTAGCAAAATGTCCCATCTAGTTACAGTTGTGACACTTCATTTTGTTTTTATCCAATCCAAACTTTCAACTAGTTCCAGTGCTGGGAAACTTTCTAGTAGTTCTCTTCTAGAACTTCTTGGCTCTGTGAGTGAAAAGAACCATTTACTAGACTATCTCCATATACTCCAGGTCATCTGGATGGATACAATCCAATTATTCAAGAGTGAAGAGAAAGTTGCCACAACTTTCATCAGCAGACACAAAGGCTTGAGATGAGCTTATTTTTTGTAGAATGGTCTTCCTTGGATGTAGCTCTCCCTTGATGTCTCAGTATAGGTGATGAAAGGCCCTTTCGTGAATTGTCAGAATAACAAATAAGATGATGTTGTGGTTCTCTACTCTCCCTTTCAACCACATGAAGGAATGAACTCGGTTGATTGCTGGAAGAGCTTCTGGATGGATTCTACATGTTCATCTCCATCTCGTAGCCACTAAGGATACCATACAACTCTATGAGAGTAAGGATGGAGAGGTTTAGTTCTCTTAATGGCCACACAGAAGTGAGTCCATATTTTAGGAAGAGAGAACTTGAACTTTTTCATAATGTCCCTATTCTCAAGCTTAACTCCAACATCTGTAAGAGTATCTACAGTCTCAACATACCTAAAGTATTATTGAGTCATAGTTTCACCTGATTTACAGGTGAAGTTCATAAACTGCTGCTTCATGAGGTCCTTCTTGTTTTATTTAGCTTGACCCCTCATAAATAAGCTTCAGTGCATCGCAGAGCTCTTAGAAGTTTTGCACTTCTTGAAGCCTCTGTATATAGAATTGGGAAGAGCAGTTTGGAGAGCAGTCATTGTCTTCTAATCTATAATAATCTTCTTTGTCTTTCTTAGAATAGTCAGCCACTTCCTTTGGAATCATCCCATCTCCAGTAGTGGTTGAAGAGGTGCTTGGAATGTGAGGTCGACAACAGATTGCCATATCCTGCTATCAGTGGAGATTTAGTTATGGTACCGGTTTCCATGTCAGCCTTAGTAAGAGCTGCCATTTGAGCTAGTAAGTGTTTTATGAAACTAAAGGGATTTAAGATGATGAGATCTTACTATGAAAGAGTGAAACGATGGAAATATTTTTTTATTTATTTTTTGTTTTATATTATTTTTCGTTTTACAAGGCTCGAAAGACTTAACACTTAGCAGATCAAATAGGAAACCGGCTAAATGAAACAAAGAACTTGTACAGAACATAAGTAGAACACAAGTAATTGGTTTTCAAGAATGATGTATATTGTTCTCAACTATTTTACAAATATTACAAGGGTTAGTCCTAAGGACTGGTACATGAGATACTTTATACCACATTTTACAACCAGCTGTACTTTGAAGGCCAACTGTAACACTAATCTAGACAACAAGATCAATGTAAAGTCAAAAGAAAAATTTCCTTTGACTAATGACTATGACATGTCATAGCTCACATCCTTAAAAAGGATAAAGTACAAAGTTGAAAGTTACAGACTCTATAACCTTAATCTATAGTTGATAAAAGCATGAAGATATCACCAACTTGTATAAGTTAGTGAGTTTTCAAAGATGGCAACGGAAAGTTGTTCAGCTTTTGTCAAAAGCATGTTAGAGAAAGCATGTATTCTCTGTCTTTGGAAGAAATCAGTCTCTTGGATCGATGTTGATGCCTCGTTAAAACCTTACCACAAAAATACAGTGGAACAAAACTTAACTAAAAAAGCATAATACATCGTGTATAATACCACCCTCCCCTTAATTTAACATGTATGCATCAATATTTAAACTTTTCATCTTTGAACATGAAATCCTAAAGTGATCTATACATCATATATTTATACAAGAACATGGAATCCCAAAGACTATGAATACTAGACCAAGCCTAAAATAGTCTGCATTTGTAACATCTACATCAGTGTCTTTATTCGCTTTATAGATACATTCATTTTAAAAACATTTTGAATATTTCACGTAACAAGAAAAAAATATTTGAATAGAATATATAAGCGTTTATAAACAATTTCTAATAAAAATATAAAAACCAAAAAATGTTATCGAAAATGTTTCTTAAAATATCAATTACCATTAAAAAGAATACTAACGGTATATTTTGAGTCGTTTACACCCCTAGTTACACTAGTTAAATGTTTTATTGAAAACTAAAGAGTTAGATGTCTGTATATTGCAATTCAGAGTTATTTCTTTTATTGAAAATTAAACTTCTTTTTTTAATTTCCAGTGGTGTAATATGAAAGCACATATTGGACATTTAAATTTTTAGACTATGATGTTTTAAAGTTTTTAGTTTTAAATCTCACCGGTGAAAAAGTAAAAGTTGTGTTGTCAATCGTGTTTCAATGTCTTGTGCTATGAGACGTTTTGGATACGTCAAGAAAACACATCTTCGCATGCATGTAATAGGAAAAAAAGAACGTTTTTGATGGAAGTTATAATTTAAAAAATTAAAAAAAAAATGTTTATAAGAGTATATCAAATAAAAAAAAAATGTTTATGAAACACAAAAAAAAGTTTCTAATCTAAAAAAACATTAAATAAAACATTTAAAAAGAAATTATAAAATATTCTATAAAAAATTTAAATAGAAACATTTATTTATCCGATAAGTTTAGGAGAGATAAAAAGAAAACTTTTAAAAACATTTATTTTGAAAATATTTTTCAAATCACTCATTTTAATATATAAGTTTTATACAACACCTTAAAAAAATAAAATAAAACCTACCAAATGAGCCGGTCTACATTGTTGAGTATGGATAGATTGATTTTCGTATGCAAACATTACGTATACACATATAAATTTTTTTATATGAATATGTAAGGATTTCTATAAGTCTGATGCAGCCAAAACATCCAAAGTCTATCTGCATGCATGCACTAAAGAACAGAAGTAGAAATGCTTCAAAAGTTTTACACCATGCACTAGAAATATTCTAAGTGTAAAATCTTCCGAAGCCAAGACCAACATCTTCCGAAGCCAAAAATGAAGTCTTCCGAAGCTTCAACGACAAAGTCTTTCGAAGCCAAAGAGTGAAGACAGATTTCTTCTAAAGACTTTTAAAGATATGTCTTTATCTGATGTACTTACCATAAAGCTTGACCACCTTTCCGCTGCAACTCTGTAAAGTCACTAACTTACATGAGTTGGTGAAAGGTCCATTCTTTTGGTAACTATACATTGAGGTCTTGAGTCCATGCTTTCTACTTTATGTACTTTTATTCTTTTGTAATTTATTAGGATGTGAGCTATCGCATGTCATAGTCACTAGTCAAAAGGCAAATCTGCCTTTTGACTCTACATTTGATTTTGTAGTTGTGTAGTCACTTGTATCCAGCTGGCCTTCAAAGTATGGCCGGCTGTAGGATGTACTATATGTATCTCAAGTACTTGTAACTTTCCGTTATGCTTTGTAACACTTGTAATAGAACTTTTGAGAAGCAATATACAGCATTCTTGAAAACCAATTACTTGTGTTGTTTGCCATCTTGTTTTGTCTCATATTTACTTGTGTTCTTAGCATCATTAACAAGTTATCCAGTTCCCTATTTGATCTGTTAAGTGTTCTAAGCAACTCTCCTCTTTGTGTTGTTGTGTTGTAAGTGCATACCCTTCACCGGTCCTGCATTTGGTATCAGAGCATTTCAGGCTCTTGATATAAGATCTCACCATCTTAAGATCCGTCACTCACACAAAATACTTAACAACTCAAATGGCAGTTATTATCAAAGCTGATATGGAAACTGGAACTATGACAAAGTCTCCAATGATCACTCCTAAAGACTTTGATACTTGGTGTCAAAGAATGGAAGGCTTCATCAAGTCTCAAGACTCCAGGATGTGGGACTCTGTTGTTGAAGGACCTTACATACCAAGCACCACTTCTACTACTGGTGGTGGTATGATTTTTAAGGCTGTGGCTGATTACTCTGAAGCAGATAGGAAGAGAATAGAGATTGATCAGAAAGCCATGACAGCCATTCAAACTGCTCTTCCAAACTCCATCTATAGAGGCTTCAAGAAGTGCAAAACTGCCAAGCAACTATGGGCAGCACTGAAGCTAAGGTATGAGGGGTCTACTGAAGCAAAGGAGAACAAGAAGGATCTCCTGAAGCAAGTTTGAAAACTTCACCTTCAAGGTAGGTGAAACCATGACTCAACAATACTTCAGGTATGTTGAGATTGTGGATACTCTAATGGATGTTGGAGTAACTCTTGAGAACAGGGACATTGTAAGGAAGTTTATGTCCTCTCTATAGAAAATGGACACATTATTGTATTGTTATCAAGAGGACTGAGAACCTTAAGACTCTTACTCTTACAGAGTTGTATGGTATTCTTAGTGGCTACCAGATGGAGATGAAGATGCAAAACTCATCTGGTAACTCCAACAATCAACTGAGTTCAGCCCTCCATGTGGTTGAAAGAGAAAGCATTGAACCACGTCATCATCTTATCTGCTTCCCTAACAACTCACAAAAGGGCCCTTTCATCACCTTCCCATCGACTCCAAGGGAAAGCTACACTCAAGGAAGTCCTTTCCAAGAGACAAGTTCTTTTCATGCCTTTGTCTCAGCTGTTGAAACCTCAGGCAACTTTGTCTTCACTCTTGAAGATTTGGACTGTATATATCCAGATGATCCGCAGTACATGTAGATAGTCCAGCAAATGGCTCTTCTCACTCACAGAGCCAAGAAGTTCTACAAGAGGACAGAGAGAAAGTTTCCAAGCAATGCAGCCAGTGGAAAGTTTGGGCTGGACAAAAGCAAAGTAAAGTGTTACAACTGTAACCAGATGGGACACTTTGCAAGAGAGTGTAAGGCACCAAGGACAAATGGTAGCCAAGCACAAACCAGACGAAACTACACTGAGAAAGCCCCCCAGAATGAGAAGCCAAAGCAGCAAGCTGCAGTTGCTGTTGAAGAAGTAGGCTTTGACTGGAGCTTTCAGGTGGAAGATGCATCTCCAAACCAAGCACTCATGGCAGACCACGATGAAGCCAAGGTATTGGAACATCTTTGTACTCCTGAATGCATTGATAAAGTTAATAGATACAGGTCCTATAATTTAGAAATGAGATCTGATCTTGAGTCCTTAAATATCTTAAAAGCTTATTTTAAAAGAGCTGAAAATAATTATAAACTAAAGATAGAGGACTTAGAGAAAACCATTTCAACTCTTAAACATGAGCATACAAACTACAGGACTCAGATCAAAGATCTCATTACTAAATTAACTAAATGCCAGGTTGAGCTTATGATCAGCAAAGCCAAGGCAGAAAAATGTGTTCTTCAAGAAGAGACCTTCAAGAACATAATATCCTCATCCATGCATGCAAAAGTTTGTTATCAAAATAAGCAGGGACTAGGATCTTGTGAGATAGCTCCTCCACACATAATCTTGTCTGTAAGATCTCCTAGGTGTGGAACCTGTGAAGATGAGCTTTCCCTCATAGATCATGTGACTGAAAAGGATGAAGAGGAGATGGTGGAGAATGGCTCTGAGAAGAGTGAAGAAGAGCATTCTAAGAAGGGTCACCATCCCACTGAGGAGAGCAAAGCTATTGGGATGACCGAGTCAAGAAGAAAAGAACTTTATGAGGAAGGGCAAAAGAAAGTCCAAAAAGGCTCAAGAGATCAAGGCCATCTTCAATTCTGCACAGAAACAAGTCTTCATCTCTACAGGATTTGAAGTGGTAAAGGCTGAAGACACCAATTTGAACTCTATCAAAAAGAGTTCTGGTTCATGTCCAAACCATCCCATCATCAAGAAGAAGGCTGATCAGTTGTGCATCACTCCTGTACAACCTGAACCATCCTGCTCCAAAGGTAGTTCTATCCCCACAAGAACTGCCACAGCATCTGCAAAGGTGAAGATGGAGAAGGAAAGTGATCAAGTTCGGCCTTGTTCACAAAGGAAAACTCCTAGAAGGAAGGAAATAAACTATGTTATGTGTGGGAGTACTTCTTATCTTGCTAAGGATTGTGTTTACAATCCAAAGAGTACTCTTCACATGACCAAGAAAGAACCTTCTAAGAGTTTAGAAAAGAAGAAGCAAGCTTCGAAAGGAAATTTTGTTTCCTTCGAAAGCTCCAAAATGAAGAAGAAGACAAGTGGAAACTTGCCTTCGGAAGAAAATTTAGTCTCGAAAGAAAGGAATACTTCCGAAGCACTGAAGCTTGCTGCAGTGAAAGCAAGATCTTCCGAAGGTCCAGTCATCAAAACTTCCGAAGTATTGAAGGTCAAGTCTAAGCTTCAAAAGGTGGTGTGAAGTCAAAGAAAGACCAAGTGGCTGAAAGTTCTTCATCAACATCAGCAAATAATCCTTCTAGCATGACTATAGGATCAATTACTGTTGCATTGTCTTCAACTTCTTTTGATGAGCCCAAGACCAATGAGGCTTAGGTTTCCGAATGTAACTAATCATCTCTTTTGTGCAGGAACAGCTCAAGACAAATAGAAATGTATTGATCATTGATAGTGGCTATTCCAGACACATGACAGGCAATAGGTTACTACTCCAAAAGTTTGAAAGAATTGATGGAGGACCAGTTGCTTTCGAAGGAGATGCAGGAGGTTACATTACTGGAAGGGGCAAGGTCACAAATGGTAAGCTCAGCATTGAGAAGGTAAACTTTGTTTAGGAGCTTGGGTACAATCTTCTGAGTGTATTCCAACTTTGTGATTAGAGTCATAACTTGCTCTTCACTGAGCATGAGTGCATTGTTCTCAGGCCCGGGGTGGTCATTCCTCATGAGCACATCTTGCTCAGAGCCCCCAGGAAAGGGAACATGTACAAGATGGACTTGCAAGAAACATCTCCCTCAGGAGAAGTTTCATGCTTTCTATCTAAAGCAAATAATGATGAATCTTTCCTCTGGCATAAAAGAATGTGCCATGTAAACTTTAAAAACATGAATAAATTAATTAAGAATGATTTGGTAACTGGAATACCAAAGAAAGAGTTTACAAGTGATGACCACTGTGTTGCATGCCTGAAGGGGAAGCAACACAAGGTATCTCACAAGCCAAAGAAAAAAAATTCTATCATTAATCCCCTACACTTATTACATATGGATCTCTTTGGCCCCACCAGTGTAATGAGTCTAGGAGGGACCTCTTATTGTTTGGTGATCATAGATGATTTTACAAGATTCACTTGGGTCTTCTTTCTTAGAACTAAGGATGAGACTCCTGAGATTCTGAAGAATTTCATCTTAAAGATTGATAATCAATGTGATCACAAGGTCAAAACCATAAGATGTGATCAAGGAACTGAATTCAAGAATCAAATCATTGATACATTTTGTGATGAAAAAGGTATTACAAGACAATATAGTGCTCCCAGGACTCCTCAGCAAAATGGTGTTACTGAGAGGAGAAACAGGACACTAATTGAAGCTGCAAGAACTATGTTGTGTGACTCTAAACTGCGCATCACCTTCTGGGCAGAAGCAGTGAACACTGCTTGCTATGTGCAAAACAGAGTTTTAGTGGTTAAGACACATGGTAAGACTCCTTATGAACTTTGGCATAAGAGAAACCTTTCATTGGTTTTCTCATGTCATTTGGATGTCCTTGCACCATCTTGAATACTAAAGATCAAATTGCCAAGTTTGCTGAGAAATCAGATGACGGACACTTTATTGGATACTCTTCTCAAGCTAAAGCTTATAGAGTATACAATCTCAGAACAAGAGTAGTTGAGGAGTCAGCCAATGTGACTTTCAATGAGCACACTCCCATGTGAAAGGTTCTGGTCCGGATTGGCTATTTGATCTTGATTTAGTTACCAACCGTTTTAACAAATCTTGTGAGAATGTTTCAGGATCTACAGATATATTACCTACAGGTGATCCTGACCCAAGATTTGAGCTCAGAAGACCTTCAAGTTACACATCTTCAGATCAAGTGGTAACTAATACGGCAAACGAAGCTTCTACTAGCACATCAATGACAAATCCTGCTGATGCTTCTGGGGTGCCTTCAAATTCTAGCTTAGACGCACAAAACTCAGAGGAAGGAGTTTCTATGTTGGAGAAAATGGTAGTGGTGAAAGTGATCATGAATTTCTTGATTCTGATAACCACTACATTGAAGACAACATCAATGATGTCACACACTCATTGGATCAAGTCAATCTTGATAAGTGTGCTGATGTGGAGGGTGAATCTTCTTACCAGATCAGAACTTTTCAAATTTAAATCTGTCTAAGCAATTTGCTCTGATCCCTCAGCTAAGGATCCACAAGTCTCATCCTACCCCCAAACATAATTGGAGATGTTGATTCAAGGGTGAACAAGAGGACAAACCCATGAAGCAAATGTTTGTCTTCACTCTTGTTTCTTGTCCTAGATTAGATCCAAAGAAAATTGATGAGGCTCTAAAGGATGGAAGTTGGGTTGAAGCTATGCAAGAGGAGCTGCTTCAATTCAAAAGGCAAAAGGTTTGGAACCTATGTCCTCTTCCTCAAGGGAAGACTACAATAGGAACCAAACGGGTTTTTAGGAATAAGAAGGATGATAGAGAACTTGTCATCAAGAACAAGGAAAGACTAGTTGTTCAAGGGTATACTCAAGAAGAAGAAATTGACTACACAGATGTTTTTGCTCTTGTAGCAAGACTTGAAGTTGTTAGGATATTCCTAGCTTTTGCTGCATCCAAGAACTTCAAGGTCTACCAACTTGATGTCAAGTGTGCTTTTGTTTATGGGGTGATTGATAAAGAGGAGTATGTTAGACAACCATCTGGATTTGTAGATCCTGATCATCCTGATTATGTCTGCAGGCTTGATAAAGCTCTTTATGGGCTGCACAGCACCAAGGAAGTGGTATGAGACTCTATCTCAGTACCTCTATCAACATGGCTACAAAAGGGGTACTATAGATGGAACTCTCTTCATCAAAAGAACAGGAAATGACATAATGCTAGTTCTAGTATATGTAGATGATATTATCTTTGGGTCAACTAATCCAAAGTTTTGCAAAGACTTTGAGAAGCTGATGAAGGACAGGTTTGAAATGAGTGCCATGGGGGAACTTAATTTCTTTCTAGGAATTCAAGTGAAGCAAGTTGACAATGGCATCTTCATAAGTCAGTCAAAGTATGTACAAGACATACTTAAAAGGTTTAACATGACTAATTGTAAGGTTGCTAAGACACCCATAGCCAGAAATCACTCCCTTGGACCTGACTTGAGGGGGAGTGTGTTGATGAGCATCTCTACAGGGTAATGATTGGGTCTCTTATGTACCTCACAGCTAGCAGGCCAGATATCATGTTGCTACAGGGTAATGATTGGGTCTCTTATTAAAAGGTACTTTTAGTTAATAGATAAATTAAATAATATTATTAGTAATTATGATAATTATTAAATAGAGAGAGAGAAGCAGAAAGTTTTTAATGAAGAGGATTTTGGTGTTGCACATGTTCTATTTAGTTACTCTTATATTAGTATGAAAAAAGTAAATATTTTGTTTTAAAACAAACCATTTTAAAAAAATTCATTATTATAACTGTCAATTGATTTATAAATACTTTAGTTTCTAAAAACATTAATTTTAAAATATTCTATGTTTCAAAAGAAAATAATGTTTTAGAAAAATTTCTAGTTTTATAAAAGTATTTTTCTTTACAAATAGAGTGCATTGTCGTCTACCTCCCTGTGGTTTGTCCATTTTGTCGTTTTCATCCAAAATTATATTTACATTTGCATCCCTAACATATATAATTTGGAGCCATTACATCCAACAAGTTAACGCAATTAAATTTAACATTTAAAAGTTATAAACTTATTAAAATGCCCATTTAAATATAAACAAAACCCCCCCAAATCTGCAGCCCAATTGACTTCTATGATCTAATCGAATTAAGTTGGAGAAATTGAATAGACAGAGGAGATTTCAAGTCATTCGGTTAGACTAATATAATCAACATCTAAGGAAGAAATCGACTTTGGTTTAGTCGATCAGTTTGGGGAAGAAATCGAATACGAAGAAGAGATTTTAAGTTTTTAGTTGTAATCAACTTAATCGACAATTAGTTGGTTCTATGCTCATGTAGTTAAACAACATAAAGAGGTTTGATCTTGGTGTTCTTTTTCTAATCTGGGTATAATTATTTGTGTGAAAGATTTTGGTTTGATTATAGGCAAGACACGATTGTGACTTTGTAGCTTAAGTCTACCCACCGATGTGTCAAAGATCTATCCAAATCATACTCATGCTTTTGAACTCAATCAATGAGCATGAATGGAAGAACAAGAGGCTAAAAGTAGTATTAGGTCTTAGTTGGTTTAATATCATTATCTATCTTCTTTGTAATTGAATGATTTGTGTTTCAATGTAATGATTGTTTGATGTTTCAACATCTGATGCACTATAAGGTTTTAGTAATTGACATTTCTATTGTTCTAACGTACTTAACAAATCTCTATTGGTCTCAATAATTGGTACAATTGTATGTAATTACATGAAATTAAATGTATTTGATGCAATGTACTTTGATGCAAATATGGAATATATTCATGAGTACAGTGAACTTTTCATGCAATCCACTTTAATGCAAATATGGAATGGTATTCATGTGTACAGTAAACTTTTGATGCAATGCACTTTTAATTCATCTTCACAATGTCATCTTAAGATTTTAACTTCAGCTTTAAGGCTGTTGTTAGCAGGTCTATTGTCATATGTGAATGGCCTTACATCCTATTTAAAAAAAAGAACTAAAAGATAGTGATAGTCTTGTTGTTGTAGTGATTATCCATAATAAGTGCTCCTAACTGTTAACAACATGATAAATGTGGCTGGTCCCACTTTATTATTATAAAAAATATAGTAAGATAAATGGATATATATATAATCAATCCACCACATTCTTCATCCTTTAATTTTCTTTCTTTTTAAACAGTAAGTACTTTGACAATATCATTTACAACTGATGGAAGGTCACAATTGACCACATTATCCAAATCATACTCGTGCTTTTAAACTCAATCAATGAGCATGAAT